>JACSVZ010000014.1:4850624-4927521 GCA_014706295.1 Lycocorax pyrrhopterus obiensis
ACTGTAGCCTCCCTTTAAACACGGTGATAAGGGCTTCCCTAAGCCTTCTTTTTCCAGGTTTGAACAAACCCTGCTCTCTCGGCTTTTCCTCAGGTGGAAGGCCACCCAGCTCTGTGTCCATCTTTGTCACCCTTCTCTGGATCCTCTCCAGTCCGTCCACATACTTTCTGTGTAGTGGAGACTGAAACTGTATTCCAGGGTTGGCCTGACAAGCAGGGAATAGTGTGAGAAAATGACTTCTTTAAGGCTGCTGGTGGCTCAGCTCAGCATCCTGACAGCTTTCCTGCAGCTGCAGCACACTGTTCACTCTCACTTATCTTGCTGACCAGGACCTTCAGTCCCCTTGCCACAGAGCTTCTTCCCAGCCTGGGAGATCCCAGTTTGTGCTGCACTCAGGGATCTTATTTTCCCCTTGTCAAACTTCTTAAGGCTCTTGTTAGCCCCCTCTTCCAGCCTACCCAGGTCATCCTGCTGGGTGGCTCTCCCTTTCAAAGTGTCGACTTCCCTACTCGGTGTGGTGTCATTGGCAAACTTCACCAGGGTACACTCGATCCTCATCTTCCACATCACTTGTGAAGCTATTCAACACTGTCAGGCCCAATATCCATCCCTGGGAGGCCCCATTTGTGACAGGTTGCCAGTTTCATAAGGAACTGTTTACCACCAGCCTCTCTGCCAGTTCCCCACTCAACACACAGACCCCTTGTCTAGACCAACACACCAGTCTATCCAGGAGGAATTTGCAGGAAACCACACGGAGAGCCTTGGAGAAACCCCAGTACACAATGCCCACTGCTCGCCCCACATTGTCTGAGAAGGTTATTTTGTCGGAGAAGACTATCAGGTTTGTCAAACATGATTCTCAACTTCTCTGGAGCTACAAATTTGCTAGCTGAGACACAGGATTAAGAACACAAAATCCCAGGGCATACTCCTCACTTAGTTATTTTCTTGCTGTGCATAGTCCAACAAATCACTTAATCTCTTTATACTTCATTTTAGCCATCTCTAATTATTATTATTAAATAGGTATTAAAAATATCCGGAGTTGCTGATCCTTGTAAGAGTCCTGTTGTTTTAGGTAGTGTACAAAGATTTGGTGAGTGACTTCCTGAGGAGTTTGCTGGTTAAGAAACACGCCAAAGCAATGCCCAGGAGAGGGATGCTGTAATGCTTTTAAGCTGTTCCAAGATCTTTAAACACATCAGGTTCTCTATAGATACAAAGCATTAATTTTCACACTAGAATGTATGTGCATAATGATAGATCCAGCATATCACATTGTTCATAAAACAGACACGCACACATACACACATACTTCATCCTCCCCATGTTTTCTGAACATATTTCTACAATTGCATATAAATTTTCCCCTTGTTCTGTAATGATATGACAGTAAATGAATTACCATAAATAAACCAGACACAGGGACTGGTGCGTAAAGTTGTCCTAGCTTCATACAAGATCTGACCTTGGAACAAAGAATACTTTACATCCGTGATGATTCTATCTGCTATTGATGAATCACAACTCCTGCTTATGTTTAATCACTGCTGACAGTAACAGCTGACAGCTAGTTAGGAAGAAAAAAGTCCTCAGCAACTAAATTCTTTTCTACAGAAGAAAATAAAACTCTTTATATATGACGGGTTTTGCATACAGACAGTGTGATTGGAAGGATGATATGCAGATTTTTATATACTAAATAAATGCTTTGCCTGCTTTCTCCCTTTAAATATAGAGGCAATTTTTTTACTCATTTTCACTTTTCATTATGATTTCAGTACTGTCTTTTGAGATTTTTTGGTTAGCTATGTCATCATTTTTGCTTAAGCAAAATGATTTAAATTTATTTGCAAAAATTAATGAAAGAATGTTGTTTTACTTTTGTATTTGGAGAAAATGGGGGATTTGTAGGGATATTTTTATTTTCAGATCCAATTAACTGTATTGTTGATGGACAGTTTTCAGAGTTGATGAAAGGAAGCTGTTAATATCAAACGCTATTTTGTGTCTGATTTTTTTAATCATTATGTCGTTGTGCATCAATTTACTTCCATTACTGGCACATGAAAATAAGTGGAACTAGAGGACTGTAATCTTTTTTTTTTTTTTTTTGTGTGAGCAACAACTATGACAATTTGCTCTGTATTGTGAGATTACATCTCTCAGCTGGAGAATTAAATTTCTCATGTCCAATCTTTCTTTACATGTGCATTGTTTATGCGATGGGGGTAATTATTGACTTACTGTACTTAATATTTACAATGTGGGGGAAAAAACCAAAAAAACAAAACAAAACAAAACCTGCAGGATTTTTCATCACAAAAGGATTTATTAAAGAAGCAAAGGATAGATGGTATGTCTCTTAGTTAATTCATTTCTAGAAGTGAGAAGACAGAACCTGGTCTGTCCTGCAGAATATGGGGCTGAAAAATGAAGTCAACCTGTGGTTGAACTGTTTAATGCTGCTGGGAATCACAGTGTGACTGTTCACCTGGATTTTTTTTTTTTTTCTCATGTGCAAGACAGACTACAACTCTCCAAAAATCATATTCAATGAAGAAAAGTCACACAGGCAACAGACTATTCCTCTGTTTTCCACGCCTTTTGGCCTTAAATACACTGCTGACGGGGTTGAGTACCATGCTACCATCACACATCTGAGGGGCCCTTGGAGCAGAGCTGCCATACGTACGGCTAGGTCAGTCCGGAAAGGGCTGAGAGTTCTCTACATGGGTGGTCATACCTGCATAAATAATTATTATTATGGTAGAGGAAATAATAAAGGACTCCCATTTCTGCCAAAAAGCAGTGATACAAAATTCAGTGTTTTTGAAAATAAATGACAAGGCTGTGGGGGGTGCACAGGCGAAGTCCAAGAGGAAAAAAACCTATTTTGTGGATGTTTAGAAGACACAGTGAAGCAGTAATACTGATTTCATTTCTGTGCTTAGTCCTATGCGGTTGATTAAAAAAAAAAAAAAAGGCTTAAAATGAGTTCCTAGTAATCATTTTAAAATTACATTATTAACTTTCAAAGAAGAAACATAGGAAGTTTTGTGATCATATCTCATAAACTGACACATGGGAAAGATTATAACAGGAGACATCCCTTTATTAAAGATGGTAAACTACATCAATGTTCTTAAAAGTGTAAGCTGCATAAAAAAGAGGAAAAAAAAGTTTAAATTACAGAAAAATACACTTTCATTTGTTTAAAATTTGGGAATAATTTTATATTGGATCAATTTAAGCTAAATTTATTTTTCAACATGGTCCTAAAATAGGAAGTAGTTGGTGAAATTCAATGGCTTCCTCTATGAAGACAAAGAAAATTGTTTAAACTTACCTGAAGTCTGCTAACCTGGAAACCATTCTGCTTGCTATTAATGAGCATATCATCAGCAAGCTTGAGTTGTTTGGTTTTTTTTTTTCAGTAGCTTTATGGTGTTAATTTCATAGTCTTTTGTATATCTCTTAAGCTACAAATGAATAAAATCCTACAGAGTTTGAATCACTTTGGTCCAGCTAACTTCAAGTTGTTTTCGTTGAGTTTTTTGGGTTTTTTTTCTAACATGGTATATATTTTCTGAATGCTGTGAACTTTTTTGTATAGAGGTTTTAGACAGGTATATCAACAAGCCTGACTGACAAGGGACACTTAATTCACTCTTTTTTGTAGATAAGCTTTTCGTACCAGGAAATATAAAACAGTCATCTCCTCAGAATGGGCATAGTGTAATGCAGATACCATGGCTGGATGTTTGTGTGGGGTTGTAACAAGGTTCTTCTTTGAAATTAGACACTGAAAGAATATTAGCACCTGTTATCAAGAAATCCAGACCACTGGGGGAAGAACCTGAGCTGATTGTGTGCTTAGGATAACAAGAGTAATACAGACAAGCTGATAATCATCGTCCATTACATCTCTTAAGTAAAATGCAAGGTGGATATGGGTACTAACAAAAAAGGTCAAAATAGCACTTTTTTTTCTTTTTTCCCCAATTATTTATCAGAACTTACCTCCATCTTCTACCACCTTTGGAGACAGGTTATTAAATAACTTTACCCTGAGCAGTGTTTGCACATCTGAACACTGGAACATGTCATACCACTGATTTCTGATGAAGGTCAATTATACCTCACAGTGAGAGTAACAGCACTGAAGAGAATTGAATTTGTTGTATATTTGCAGACAGGTTATTCATAGGAAATATATACAAACATAAATATAAGTCCATTTTGTGTTCCTAACTAGTTAAATAGTTAGTTAAATAAAATGGAAAGGAGAAAGGCAAGGGAAGGAAGGAAGGAAGGAAGGAAGGAAGGAAGGAAGGAAGGAAGGAAGGAAGGAAGGAAGGAAGGAAGGAAGGAAGGAAGGAAGGAAGGAAGGGAGGAAGAGAGGAAGAAGGAAGAGAGGAAGAGAGGAAGAAAGAAGAGAGAGGAAGAAAGGAAGAAAGAAAGAAAGAGAGAAAAAGAGAGAGAGAGAAAAGAAGGAAGGGAAGAACAAAAGAAAGAAAGGAAGAAAGAAAACAAATTATTCAATTATTCCTGGGAGACTTTAAAGCAAGGCTGAGTCTCTGTGCTTTAGTACATTATTTCTCACAATTTTACCCAAAATGATATCCTGAAAAAATTATTCTTATTAATGTTCTCTTCATTTCTGCAGGGGGCATAAAAATAACTGATGAGTATGAGAATATAAACCGTATGGTTAGTGAGGCAGAGGTGATAATTAGAACATGCTGTACTACGCAGTAAACAAAGCTATTATGAACGATAGAGTTCTTTATAGAGTATTTAAAAGGGGGATGGAAATAATATACTTTCCCTTGACTGGCTTAAAAGCTCTGTCTGTAACTACCATGAAAAATAATAAAAAGAAAGAAGCAGGAGATTTGGCTCTCTCAAAGTGATGGTTTCCAGTTAAAAACAACTGCAAATATTATCAATACTTATTTGATTCCACACTAATTTATGTATCGCATATTATTTGCTTCTCATTAGTCATAGGTTTGGACAGGATAAATCATGTCACAATTGCAAATACAGTTTGTAGAAGAAAAATACTACAGATTTATTTTGCCAATAGGATTATCTGATTGTCATTTTACAAGTTTTCTGTTTTCAGTGTCAAATACATACTTTCTAAAGGCAAATCAAGTTCATTGTGTACAAGGGGTAAATCCAGCGTAGCATTTAATCTTTCAATGTTTTTAAGGATACAAAATTCTTCTCCCCTGATTGTGAAGGCTACATGGTTTTTGGATATTGAGGTTACTACCACCAAAAGTTATCTCCAGTGTAACCACATTGCAATACCTTAGCATGGCTCTTATGTCTTTAGCAACACACAATTATAAAATATGTCATATGAAATCAGAGCCCATTCTGAACTAAGCATAAGACACAAAAAAGTAGCCATGGGGCTCTACAACGTCTAGAAATATACTTCAGATTGAACTGTGACCAATATAACAGCAAACCAACCCCCAGACAAAACACAACCAACCAAAAACATAATATCCTAAATTACATATACTTGTCTTACCTTTTTGAGATCTGTCCCATTTTTTTCTTTTCTTTCTTTTAAGTTGAATTATTCTTATTTTTTAAAAAAAGAAAAGTTCTATTTGCAAAAACATGAGTAAAGATGAATAAAGACCAGTCAGCATGAACTTAAAAGTCAAGTTGACCTTACTGTTACAATAACAGAGATGAATTCTGTTTGGACCAAACATGGAGGATGAGTGCAAACACGCTACTGTGCTACACCAGCTCTGCAACAGAAAACTTTGATCTTCTGGAGTGGTGATTTGAGAAAGGAGACACTGGTGCTTTCTAGATACCTATGCCTGCCAGTGATCTGTGCACCACCTTGTTGCTGCCTGCATCAAGAGCGGATGCAAGGATTCTGCATCCTATATACAGTAGAACATCTCTTTATCTGTTACTAAGTGGAATGCAGATGAGAAGTACAAAATTCCACGCAAGTAATGTTTCTCTCCCTACATTTCCAGGAAGCTTTGGTTTTCCAGAAAACATAAAAAGCCCTACAAGCTAAGAGATATGTTTCTACTTTGTAGTGCACAGTTAAATTAAAAAAACTTAAAATTTTTACTACAGGTACGTTACATCCGGTGTCTTTATTAGTATTCAACTAAATGTTATAAACCAGTGAAGAAGTATTTTGAACAGTATACCCAGAAGAATCTTTCATTTTTAATGTCTTCACTTTTTCCATTACATTCCTATTAGCTATTTCCTTTAGCCTTTCTTCTATTTTTTTTTCATCTCTCAGGATTTTCTTTGCGACTTTGGACTAAATGACCTTGCATAAGCAGACCCACAGCAGCAGTAAAATGAAGAGAACTGCCCTAAAATTAATACACATATTTCTGACCAAAAGTGACCACATGAAATAGAGAGGAAGATGGAATTTCTGAAAGTCTAATGCACTTTCCTTAGGGTTACAGGGGACTTCTACCCTTCACGCAGGATTTAGAGCCACAAACCAGTCCTAAAAGTACGTTCTTCATAAGTGAAAGGTGAGTGAAGTAGATACATGCCAGAAGAGAAGCTCTAGGAAGATCAAAAGACTGGGAGACTCAAATTTACTTCCTTCCTGCTACAAGGATTCAAGCCAATCTTATTAAGAACAAGTAAGCCCAAACACCAGCTCTGTGGATTTCTCTGAGGGGGAAAAAGACTCACTCAGAAGACTGGGCTTTAAATACGGGAAGAAAAAGATCTGGCTTCAATCACCTCTTCATGATCTTAACCATTTCTTCTAAAGGCCATTTTGTATGAAATACTGGTGGTTGTTGTATAAATGACCTTCACGGCTTTAAAAGAACGTTCCCATAAAATACTCAGCCCACAAATTCCTGATAGAGTCTCAGAGCGTTCTTGAAACATATCCATTAGACTGACCTGCAAGCACCATGTGGTGGGAGGCAATATTTTCTTTTACAACACAGCAGTGGGAGGAGAAGAATGGTTTTTCCTCTTTGGGTCAGGGCCTTGAATTCATGTGCCTTCTTTCCTGGGAGATAATTCTAACTATTGTGTTATTGGGTATTCTTGGGTATATATTCTTTGAGTTTCTTTCTTGAAGTTATTCCACTTTGCAAGATAAAATGAAATATTCATCAAGCCAGACAGAAAGAATGAATAAGCAAGATTCTTTTGTCTGTTGGGTTGGGTAGTCATGTGGGAGATGAACACATGGGTTCCGGTCCCTGCTCCAATAAATACTTAATACATATCAATGTATAACTCTGGGAGCAAGTCCTCCACACAAGACAGGCAGAGACATGCATGTTTTGTGAATCTCGGGAGGATTTAAACATAAAATAGATATCTCACTCTGTCAAGACCAGAGTTCTTGGCATGCTCACAGCAGAACTTTAGATACCAAGGGAACTTCTCTGTCAGAAATACTCACGAGTTTGCAGTGGAGCAGCTTCGAAAATCTGAACTTTAAAAATGAGAATCTGAGATTTTAGTGGACTTAATTCTAAGTGTTTTCATTTTTCTGCTGCTTTTATTAAATTTATTTTCTCATAAGACATAAAAGTTTGTGTTGGACTGAGGAGAAGAACTCGCAGCAGAGGAAAGCAGAGGAAAAACCTGGTAGAATACACAGCCACCTTCCCTACTTAAGTGTCCAAAGCATGTAACTGTAAGGAAGAACAATAACATTACCATATTATGACAAGAAATTTCCCCTCTTCCACTGCCTAGGAAGAAGTCCCCATTGCAGTCAGAGATGGAACCTGCCTACACAGCTGAATGTCCAGGGCTTTGCTGTTGTAGCTACAGCCATGAACATGTGAGATGATGGCCAATTGCCTCCCTGTTTGCAGGAGATATTTAATGGTTTTGCTACCTAACATCACAGAAGGTCAGCAGGGAGATGGATGGCGATAAACTAACAAGCAAAATTGTTCTAACAAAGCATCTGTGAGCAACTGCTTGATCAAAATGACAGACATCAATCAGAATAATAACTTCAAATATGAGATTTTCAATTAGCGAGGGAACATAAATAAGTGCGTCTGGAAAATAAGCATAAGGGATTTGGGAAGGAGACAGCACATACATAACAAAAGAAAGAGAGAGAGGCAGCAGGAAGAGAAACGGACTGAGATACACAAAGATATGTGCACAGAAGCAGACTTACAAACAGATCTGCTGGGAGACACACAGATAAACAGAAGTATTACAAATATTGTCTCTGGCTCGCACACAGGAAATTCTTGCAAGAGTTTTGTAAAGATCTTAAACTGCACTTTGCATTTAAAGGTAAAAATAATAATAAAAAAATACACTTTCTGCTATATACTGCCTTCCCTTCCAAAATTTTCTTTAACACAAAACTGTTTGTAGGACGTATTTGGAACTAGTAAGGCTGCACCTTGAACATGGTTTTCAATTTTGGGCCCCTCATGACAAGAAGACATGGAGGTGCTGGAGCATATCAAAAGAAAGGTAGTGGAGCAGCAGGAGGGTCTGGAGCACCAGTCTGATGAGGGGTTGCTGAGGGGCTCAGTCTGGAGAAAATGAGGCTCAGGGGCGACTTTCTGACTCTCTACAACTCCCTGACAGTAGGGTACAGCCAGGTGGGGTTTGGGCTCTGCTCCCAGGGAACAAGGGACAGGACAAGAGGACATAGCCACAAGCTCTGCCAGAGCAGGTTCAGGTTGGATTATAAGGGATTTTTTTTTCACTGAGAGGGGGAAAGGCTTTGGAACAGGCCTTTCCAATACAACATGGTTGTATTGGAATCATCATCCCCAGAAATATTCAAAAAACAAGTGAATGCAGCACTTGAGAATATGGTTTAGTGGTAAATTCATGATGCTGGGCTAATGGCTGGACCTGATCTTACAGCTCTTTTCCTATCTTAATGATTCCATGATTCTATATGCTTAGCAAAAGTGTAATCACAGCAATGAGCATGTTCAGACTGAGTGCCTCCTTTGCCATTTCCTTATCTCTGAGGTTGTCACTTGCATTAGTGCAAAATTCAGCCTGGTGAAAATGACATCATTTTACTTCCACTTTGCACAGGATGATGGGCAATGAGGCTTCAAGTTGCACACCTTCAAGGAAAAAAAAAATTACCACCTCCATCTCAGGAAAATGTTTATGTGCAGATTGTTGTAAGGTGCAGGATACGCCAGGGAAGTTATGGTATGTACAGATTTGGTCCCTGTGCTCCCATCGGAGCTGATGCCATAGAGATGGATACTAAGATAGATGAAGTTTTGGTTCTAGAATGCCATGGTCACTCTAATGCTTCCATTAAAAACTTTACACTAGTGTGTGGGCCTCAAGGAAGATGGTGACTAAGACATGGTCTCCTCAGAACCTCTCTACTCTGACCTTGTTTTGTGTAGTTTCATAAGTTTTCAAAAGCTGAGTGTTCTTTTGAAATGTACCAATATATTTAGGGATGATTATAAAAGAGGTGAAATTCAAAAGCCTGGAAAAGAATATAGGAGCAAATTAGGTTCTAGTTCCTGTTAAAAGAACTAACCAAACCAAAACACGCAAAACAAAATAACCCCCAAAAAAATCCGCAGAAAGACTCATTAACAAGCTTCTTTGTGGGATTCAAGCCCTGATTGTTCATGCTGAAGCAGTAGAATAATTAAAATATCACTGTGGAGAAACAGGTGGGAAGGGAAAGGATCAGTGCTATCTATTGTGAGGTTTTCAGAGAGATGTAAGATTTCATTGTAAAGGTGATACTTTTTTCAGAAACAGCAAGGTTGATGTCCTGATTCCGACAAGGGCACTTGTCATTATCAATGTCTTAAGACAAAGATACCTGGAACCTCTAACCAGTGAGGTGAAGAAAGAGTTCCTCTGTGTCTCATTCAGGGCTTGAATAGCCTTTAATTTACAAAAGGAATTCTGGTAGAGGTAAATTTAGACCACATATGTGCTACAGGTGACTCTATTGGCAAAATTTTGTCAGAAACATCACGGAATACCAGTGCAATAATTAAAGGATTTGGAAAATTTTTTTTTTTTTTTTTTTTTACAGGCCATCTGAAAAGTGAAGTGGACTGGAAAGAGTTGGTGAAAATGACAATATCTGCTCCTTGCATTTTATCTTATGTCTTCTAAACACCCATTTCTGCAGAAGACATTCTGGAGATTTAGAAGACTGAAAAGAGACAAATCCAAATCCAAGAATAAGGGAACTTGGAGAGTCCAGAGGCAGTAAAGATATAAGGTCTGAGAGGTGAGAAATATATCCAGGAAAACCAAAAAAGAGAGAAAGAAAAGGCAAGGGCTGTCAGCAGGACACTACAAAAAGCATTTGGATAAAAGAAGTAAGTCATTAACAGCTGTTGATGAAGAAGGAGGGTAGATTTAGATTATCCTAATCTGATACTGAAAGAGAGTAGATTTAGATTAGGTATTGGGAAAAAATTCTTTACTGTGACTCGTGTGAGGCACTGGCACAGGTTGCCCAGAGAAGCTGTGGCTGTCCCATCCCTGGAAACATTCAAAAAACAGGTTGGACAGGGCTTGGAGTAACCCAGTCTAGTGGAAGGTGTCCCTGCCCATGGAACAGTGTTGAAACCAAATGATCTTTAAGGTCATTTTCAATCCAAACCATTCCATGATTTTATGATCTGTTGAATGTCAGCTGTAAGAAATGAGCTCCTGTTGGTCAACCATGCAGTGGACAGGTTCACATGATGTCAGTGAAACTACCAGAAACCCATATGACCAGAAAAGCAAACACACACTGCACCATACAAATGAATACATTTCAGATGTATAACATATATCACTTAGCAATGGCCTACATTCCTTACAAAGAAGCCAAAACGCAGCAGCTATGACCAGGTTTATGTGTTTCGTTGTCATTGACACACGTAGAGCTGAGTGAATCTCCCATCATTTAAGAATTATGGACCTAATTTTGTCCTTGGTAATTTTTGTGGGTGCCCCTGATAGGTTAAGAAAAATATTTGGTCTGCCATTTTGACTTATCTAGGTTCAGCTCTATTTGTGATTGTGGTTTTACTTTCTCTGTGGTGGGGTGCTCACCCTGTTTTATGCTAATTATCTGTCAAAGTGTCTCACAGCTCCAGAATTTGGTTTCCCCTTGAGCAGCTCCCAAGTTTATTAGTTTGACCTTATCAAGCTTCTTTTAAGGCAGCTCTCAATGTCAGTCCAAAGTCACAACTGCCCTTCATTCTTGTTTTCATAATTACAGCTCTTCCCAGCCCCTCACTGTTAACACTGAAGATTGAGTTTCTTACGTAAAGTATCTCTCAAAATCCTAGGCACTTGGGGTATAGAAGGAAGTGGAAAGATGGAAACGTGTGGGAAATCAGGGCTTTTCTCTCACACACTTTACTCTCGGTTTCCTTCTGTCACTTACGTCAACCAGGCACAGTAACAAGTGTTTCCCCTCAAATATGGACTTGTGAATCTCAGAAGGGGAGAGTGGCCTATACAAGCACCCACCTTGCGCTTTTTTGTTTAAAAGCAATTTCCAAACCCCTTCTTTGTTCTAGCAGTAGCAACAACTTTTCTTGCAGCAGAAATTGTGGATGAAGGTCAGCTTCCTGAATCCCAAAACCTCACCTCAGTTCTTTGATAATGTTATTTATGTATGTGCCTGTACGGGCACAAAGTCATACACATATAAGAGCTATAGCAGTATTGATGAAATGCATTATCTTCAAATGGTGATGATACTTTGGCTTGTCACCTCCTTCATATTATCTGTATTAAAAAAAAAAAAAAAAAAAAAAAAGAAGTTTAATGAAATCGTCATGCATTTTAGTTTCACAAAACTTATTTGAGTAACATCCTCTACTTTGGGATAATGACCTGGGTCTTCTGAATCATTACTGACAGCATGGAAGTCTCCGCTTTTGTACACGTTTGCTAGCCAAGCCAGGAGCTTTCATCATGCCCTTAGATTTTTTTCACAGTCCTGCTGTACTCTGTTTTTAAGGAGACCTTCTTCCTGTCCCATAACTTCTTGTTGCATAACGTTGCGCTTTTCTAAGTTAAGGTGATAATTTCAAATAGTTTGTTTTTGTAACTTATCCTGAAAGCATCTCAGAAGTTTCCTTTCATTGCATGTCCTTAGAAATCTAGACATATAAATTAAAGAACCCATTTCTGTATTCTTGAAGAAAGTTTCTCTGTTAGTCAGCATTAACCAAGCAATGCAGATTTATTCCTTTTCATCTCTCCTCATGACTCACTGCCTACAACTCCTTGATCATTTTGTTTACTTTGCTCTGAAATGTATCAAATTTTGTACATCTTACATAGCTGTTTCTTTCTTTCTGTCCTCCATAACAATCTATAAAGGGGAAGGACAACACTTTTACCTTCTCATACACTACTTTTATGTCTGTATTTTTGGGCTGTTTTGTCTTACTCCTTGGTCCCTTCCATCAAATTCCTCCAATCTTCTTCAATGCCATTTCCCCTTCTGTTCAATCATATCTATCCCTTCATTTTCCTTCAAAAGCAAAACAGTAGGGTCACCTACTACCAGTGATTCTGTGATGCTGTGATGTTAAATTGTACACAAACAGTTTCCAAACTTTCCTACAGAAAAAATGGGTCCCAGGCACCTAGAAAGCAGCAGAAGACAGCAATGACCATGATGTTTTCTGTTTTCTTCTGGGGTTTAGCTTGTTGGTCTACATCTATGGTGATGGACACAAACTCCAGCGAGCTGGGATTTTCAAAGGCTAGTGACCTGTCATATTTAGCAACCGAAGTACGGCAGTTTCCTAGACTGTGAATTCATTCATTAAAAAAGAGGTGAAAGTTCAAGTTTTATGTGAAAGTATTATAGCTCCTCCTTAATAAATGTATAATTAGATAACTATAGGAAGATTGTATATACAGCAGATACTAATCCATTTAATATGTTGACAGTCTATACTTAATTATGATAATCTCAATGTGCTGTTAAATAGACAAGCAGGACAAAAGCCTCCCTTAGAGATTTGTCAGTAGTATTTTAAGAGCTGATATAGTTTACTTATAATCCTCCACTAACTCATTAAAGAGTGGAGCATAAGACTGGGCATAAGACTTTTTTTTTTCTTTCTGTTTTCTGTTTTAATCAGTCCTTATTTCCCATTTTTACTTCACATACCTACAGCTTGTGTTTCTCCAGGACACAAAAAGGACCTTTATTATTGACATTAATGGGTGATTTTCATACCTATCCAGGGCTGAAGAGGTCTCTGAATTTGATGTGGAGTGCTGAAACAATGGCTTGTGTCTTCATCTTCTTAGGTTCTATGAAAGTACCAAGAGGAAAAAACAAAATAACAAACAAAAGTCAAAAAGAGTAGTTAGCAACCCATAGGAGAGCCATTACAATTCATAAATGAGGGTTACACACTCAATCTCTTTCTCTTTTTATGTATGAAGTGAAATAGATAGAACTCCCACACATTTTTTCCTCCAGCTGCTTTGAATATTGTTCACTCTTGTTGTCAGCTTTGCCAGTGATAAAAGGTTTATTCCACATATTCCCAGGCGATGGTAGAGCAAAAAGTATACCTAATGTGGCTGTCCAATGCATTGACATTCATATTTAGTCTCTAAAGTCAAGTCATTTCAGAGGAAAGGGGAGTACAATTTGCTATGTAATGCACTGAGACAATCCTATATCTCTGACTGTGTTTCATGACAGATCTTATAAAAGATCGTAAATTACTATCTGTTGAAATATATGAATTTAATGGATTCCATTAATGCACACACCTGCACATAAAAGATTTTGCAAGCCAGAAGATATGATCAGTCAAACAGCTTTAATAGTTATTAATTATAGTTGCTCACTATTTATTCCTCACCAACACAGAAATGTTAAGGTATTTTAATACCTATGCTCTTGGATGGCATGCATAAAACAGGGAAACAGTCCTTTCCTTCTGTGTAATCAATCGGCCTGTTACCCAATGCTTTAAACTCTCTGTTAGACATTTTCCAAGGCAAGACCCTTATTTTTCTCCATATGCTTCAGAAAAAACACAGACAGATTTCTGCACAAAGCTTTCTGCTCTTCTGCTTCTGAGTCATTTAGGCTGAATCCAGAAATCTTCAGTTTGGATTGAACTTTGTAAAATATTTCAGTATTTGCTTCAGTATTTGTTAGAAGTCACAGAATCACAGAATGGTTAGGGCTGAAAGGAACTTTTGGACATCTATTTGTCCAATCCTAAGGCAGGTTGACTGAGAGCTGGTTCCACAGTATTGTGCCCATTTGGGTTTTGAATATCTCCAGGGAAGGCTCCACAACCTCTCTGGACAGCCTGTTCCAGCACCCTATCACCCTCACAGTGAAGAAGTTCTTCACACTCAGATGGAATTATCTGGTTTTCAGTTTGTTCCCGTTGCCCCTTTTCCTGGAGTCTGACCCCATCCTTTAGACACCCCCTGTTTGGATACTTACACACACACACACACGAGGTCCCCTCTCAGCCATCTCTCATTGAGGCTCCTCAACCTTTCCTTGCAGAGAGATGCTGCAGATCTTTCACCATCTTGTTAGACCCACTTTCATCATCTCTGTTAGACCCACTCCAGCAGTTCCTTGTCTTTGTTGACCTAGGGAGCCGGGCCTGGGCACAGCTCTCCAGATGTGACTCACTGGTACAGAGCCAAGAGGCAGGATCACCTCCCTTGTCCTGCTGGCCTCATACAAATGCACCCCAGGATACCATTGAGCTTCTTGGCCCCCAGGGCACGCTGCTGGCTCATGGACAGCATATTGCCTACCAGAACACCCACTAGTCCTTCTTTACAGAGCTGCTTTCCTGTAGATCACCCTGAGCCACTGTTGGTGCCCAGGGTGGTTCCTCTCCAGCTACAGGACCTGTACTTGCCTTTGCAGAGCTTCATTACGTTATTCTCTCTCCGAGTCTCCATCCAGCCCAGATCTTGCTGTCCAAGTCACATGAGACTCTTTAAAAAAGTAAATCCGTATTGGTTTTGCCTCATCAAATGACTTGTTCTGTTCCTAAAACACTAAAAAAAAAAAAAAATTAATGCTTCAAAACTCAGGTGTTGAAATCAATAAAAGAACCCAAGTAGTACACAGCAGATAGACTAAAAATTTACAAACCGAAGGTATTGCCACAACAGTGCCAAATTCAATTAAAAATGCATCAAAAAATGCAGGAGAAAGAATCCTATCAGCCAAACAAGGATGTGCTGTGTAACACTCCGGTGTCTCTGGCCTCTGGAGTTTGAAATGAACACTATGAAGCAGATGAATAAACTCATGCAGTCATCCGAGAAATATTTAAAGTATGCTCCTACCTCATGTTCTGTGATTACCTGTAACAAAACCAAACAGGACTTCACTGAGAGACAGTGTAGTTGCATTGACAGCACATTGGTTCTTGGAAGAAGGCGACATGCCCCTGAGTTCCAAATTTGTTATCTAACCTGTAAAAGACATTATTTCCATGTAGTTGTGCATTTTAAAGGGCTTTGAGATATATCCGTGTAAAAAGACACTGCTAGTAATTACAGACCATGGAGTTTCTCAGTCCCTTGGATAATCTTTGACACTACATTTTACTGAATTTTCCATGTTATATATGAAAATGAAAATATAAGGCAAAGAAAAAATAAAGCTTAAAGTAAAAATCCTTTTAATTTGTTCAAAACCCACAGTGATCCAAGTTAATGCAACAACGAAACACATTATATATTACATACATACCTGGCAAAACCAGGCAGACATTATTAGGTCAGCATATCAGTTACTCTCCTATTGTCCACCTCTTAGCTGAGAGTATATATGAAGTAACAACCTCCACCTCCCAAGAACATAAAATTATTATGTGTTATAGCTGGTGATAAAGCGTGAATGAAAGCACTTATTGAAATTACTGTCCTAACTGACATTTGTCATTTGTACTGTCTCCTTTCATCCAAAATCTAGTTATACATTACTGAGTTTTGCTTGTGGTTCATTCCTTTGCTGGGTCTCTTAGCATGGGCTTTTTTACCCTGTATCTTTGCTAAATAAATAGAAGTTGAGTGTATTGTTGGACATAGATGTATTTCCACACAATCTACTACTTACTGGTTGTTATCATAGTTATGGGCTTTTTACTCTTTTATTCTACTATTTTAAAGCATGTCAATATATGCATTTAATTGCTGACCCACATGACAGGCAGTGAAGGCAATGGCCAAAATGCTGGCTGTCACCAGGTTTGAGCTTTTGACCTGTACCTTAGATGCTGAGCAACCACAACACTCAATTTCTCTATGAATTATTGCCCAGGCTTTCTGAAATTAGAAATCACTTGGAAAATTCAAGCACCATTGTGCTGGTCAGCCTGAATTACTAACTTGTCAAAGGGCAAGAAGGTCGAAAGAAATGGATCTTTCAACTTCAGGGATTGCACTCATGACACTTGGCCATTGAGAATGTTAGCTATGGACAACAGCAACGGTGATAAAAGAAACACTTGATCTTCACTTTTGATTAGGATCCATAACCAAAAAATACATTAAATTTTCAAGATGTTGGTGATTTTTATTTTTTTTTTAAGAGTATTGAACTTTAAACAAGTACCTGCATGGCCTCTGTTAGGAAGCCTCTGAGTGTCTGGGCCTTTCAAAACTTTAAGAAGAGACTGATACAAAAAACTTTAATAACATCAAGTCACAAAAAGTACCTGAGTAGATGTCTCAAAGGCCATTGTTAGAGCTAAAGTTAGCTATTCTGCAGCACCGCTATTCACTCTATGTCCTTGCTTCATAATGGTTGGTATAAAATGCTCCTTTCATTTGGAGTGAAGAGAATTTTTAACTCAGGATGGAAAAGACAGGGTTTGCCCTACATTATTACATCTTATGTTGTGTTTCGTTATGTTATATCACATCACTCCATGTTAAGTTTTAAGGTTTTTGTGCTGTGTTTTCCTTCTGAAACCTTGGTAGAATTTGGTGTTCTAGTCCAAAAGAGGTCTTGAGACATACTTGAAAGGGAATTACATTTCAGTTAAATTAGATGTATTTATAGCTAAGTATAGTCTTTCGGACTTTTCAGGATGTCGGTCTGGATCTGTGACATTATTTCCTGACAAAAGGAATGATTCAGAAACAGAGCTGTATATATCATTAATACTGAGAGGTGGAAACATTGCCTAAAAGTTCCTTATTTTGTCTATTTCGGACATAAATCGGTTGCGTCATTCTAGACCAAGACTTTCCACATTATTATCACAGTCTGGGAAGAATCTTATTCACCAGATTGTGGAAGACTCTGTTACAAGGAGAAACCAGGATGCTGAGGAGATCTCGCAGAATGGCAATATTTGCGTGGTGTTCTAGTACAAACTACAAGATTAGGCTGTTCAATGAAAATCTAAATGGTTATGCATGGTGAGATTGTTCTTTTAAAAAAAAATCAGCAATCAAACAGGTTATCAGCAGGGTCAAAAACACTCTCAGAAGAAATTATCTCATTGCAAAATCTGCTTTTGCTGTGTCCACCTTACCACTTTCAAATTGTCATTAGCAGCATGTTTCTTCATTCTTCAGAAAAAAATTTTTAAAAATCTACACATTTTTTAAGCACAAAATTAGTCCAATTCTTTTAAAAGGAAGAAAAAGTGGGGCTGATTCTCAGGTAGCATAAACTGACATATTCTCATTAAATGTAATTAATCTACTCCAATTATCGTTATCTGTAGTTCAAGACCTCCAATTGAAATAATGTTTTCATTGATCTATTAAATGAAAAAGAGAAAACATCTGTCTATGTGTCCAGCTGTGTAGCTATCTTCATAACCCTCTGCTTACACAGACAAAGTTTTTTTCATTAAATATCCGGTCAAAGGCTGTTGCATTTCTTAACAAATTTTTAACCCCCATGAATCCAGCTCATTTTTAGACAACACTGGAAACAAACATATCTTTTCATCATGGAGGGTTGAGGGAGGGGTAGGAGGGTGTGCAGGGAAGACAAAAAAGAAACCAAAGTCAGTATTTTATGTCCAAGTCTTTGTAACAATAGACTTTACTTTCTGATCAGCTTGCACAAGGGTAAGAATAATGAAAAAAAAAAAAAAAGTGAGAAAATATTTCTTTACTCTCAAAGCATCTCTATTCACTTAGCTTAATTAACAAAGGAGAAAGTTTGTCATGGTAATTCGGAAACATTGCTGAAATTATTGTTATTAACTTTCTTCTGGGGAATAGGAAGGAGAAAGAGAAGGTAGAGAAACACTGAACAAAGCTATAATGCTTGAAACAGGCAGTGGCATAGGCAAATATTGTCAACTGAACAAATACAGCATTGTACAACGAATCAGCACAAAAATTCTATTTCATCTAAATCCCACGTACATCCTTAAATTAGTTAAGAAAGCACATCAGTTAGAGCTTAGACCCCCTTCACTACCCCCTCCCCCCCCCCCAGTATTCCTTACTTACTGTGCTAATAAATGCTTTAATAGATTAGCTAAGATTAGAGTAGAATGACAGACTTTACTGGCTGCAGTCTGAGGTTGCTCAGGAGTTTGGCTACATAAATTATGCATAAAGTCAGGATTTTATACACATCACTGGAAATTTCCACATTTAAACAAGAACCCAGGGATATGCAACAAAAGGTTTATGTTACCGTTACTAATTTTGTAGGAAGAAATTAGTGCATTGTAGAAAAAAAGTCCATAGTTTGTGTCGGGACGTGGCCCTGGCACATAACCAGCTCTAGATGTCAGGAGGGTTGGATCAGATGGCCTCCAGAGATGCCTGCCAATCTCAAACATTGAATGGTCTGTGAAAACTCAACTCAAGATGCCTTTTCTGAAATCTTGTAAGTTGTTATTTTCACCTTGTGCTGAAACTTGGAAGGATAGTGGCCCTTCTGGGAAGATGTTTTTGCTTTTATATTTTTTGCATATTTATTTACTGTAAAGTAAGCTGGTTTTCAGTGTGTGCCATCAGCAGGTGTGTTGGAAAGTCCTCTTTTTATTTGTAGAGTGATGAAGACAGCCAGTCTTTAACAGTTTATTTTAAGTGGGAAAAAGTTTATGGCATTAGATTTCTATTTCATAATCCTCAGATTTATGATGGGCAGTAAAATCATACAGTGAGTCTTAATGTAAGTGTTATTTAATGACACCAGAGTTTCCAGGCATCACGTTATTATGGTATTCACAAAGCTAACATTGCAACTCTCAGCCTTGCTAGAAAATGTAGTGAAAACCAAGTTGTGGGATTTTCATCACTGGGTTTTGGAAGACACTGATGTACATATATTTTTGTACAGATAGGTAAAAAAAAAAATATTGAAACTGTATAAATAGAATAAAACATTCTACCTGAAGCGGCAGTTGTAACCCTTCAGCTGAAGGGTGGACAGGATATTTCTACCCAAATTAAGATAATGGAAAGTAAAGTCATTAGATCCTTTTCTGAACACATATAAAACAGAGAAAAAAGCTTCAGTTTCAATTCCAACATGATGAATGCAGAAGGTTTTGTAAAGTACATGTTTATATGCATTTCTTTCAACATGAGATTTAAATTAAAAACAAGTCTTAAGCCCTAAAGCTGCACATTGGTTTCTACCATTTTCAATTGCAATTAGGTGCTCATATATTTATATGGTGCTCTTTAGAAGTATTTATCTGTTATATACTGATTGCTCCTCTAGCACTAAGAGAGGTTTGTCCGGTCCAGAAATCAATGAAAAAAAATCAGCAGTGGTGTGCTCAAGAGTTTCTGAATCCTTATCGTAACATATGCCAGGAAATTCATGCAAATACTGGATTTCTATGCCCAGATCTGGTCACTGCATGTGTCAAATGGATAGAAAGAAGTACCTACCTGGATCAGATCATATTATACACTCTCCAAGGCTTGGACTGTATATACATTTTTCGTCTTGCACGATACTGAGCAGATGGAACTTGATTGTCAAAAGCCCTCAGCAGCCAATACGCTGAGTACTTTGTAAAGACTTTCCTGTGGCTGAGAAGGGGAAAAAGAGTAAAGAGAATATTTTACTGCCTCAATTACAGTCCACTCTTAATGAGCTCCCATCTAGACAATGCACTGCCCAGGCTTTGAAAGGAAAAAAAGAAACCAACAAAAAAACCCGCCACTTTTGTTTCTTTCTGGTTTATAAGATGTGTCAATAGGCCAGTTAGGCATCATTTCTTCTTATAGACAATTTATATAAGTGAAAATATAAAAATAGGCATAGATGTCTATGTCAATGCATGTGTATTTGTGTGTGCTTGTGTGTGTACATATTCCATCTGTGTATATTTTTAAATATGCAAACAGAATCCTTTTTACTCTCTCAGTAGAAGTTGTTATAGTCTCCCATAGCAACAACTCACAGATAAAGATTCTCACATCAAACTAAATTGTACATCGAGGACACTGCTGACTGTTATGCCAACATTATAGGTCTGATTTCAATCCACGGAATTACGGAGTTTCCCAGTGCAAGTCTAACCTCAGCTCTCCAGGCTATGATACAGCCACGCATATGGCAAATAACATCATGTCTTCTTTTTGACATAGAGAAATGAGTTACAAAGTGAATGGCAGGTTTTATGCCAAATTTCCTGACTTTTGTGGGTTTAAATCTTTCCCCAAATGTTAATATTATGGAAACAACTGTTTTGATGTTTGAGGAGATATCCAGTCCTTCTGGAAGCAGTTACATTCTGTTTCTCTTGGTTTGGAGGAATTTCTTCTCCCAAACGGTCAGTTCAATTGAACAGCATAAAATAGAAAGACACTTCCTTCTGGAAGGACAGGTGGAAATTTTATGCTCCAGGACTGTTCAGTAATGATCTTTGGCTGCATTCATAAACACAGACACAGCAGCTAGCTATTAATGTAGAGTCATGCAACATGGAAAATATAATTCATTACTCCCCATCCTTTCACACACACTCTTCATTAGCAGAAACTCTTCAATATTGTCTACACTGCGCAGCACCTGGTTTCTACCTCAACTTTAAGTGCCTAAAAAGAAAAGCAGTTAAAACCATGTTTCATCTTCTGAAAAAAGCAGATGCAGGGCATCACCATTTTCATCACTGAAGTTCATAGACAATCCAGGAGAAGATACTCACAATTTCACTTCAGTGAAATTTGTTTTTTGATTTGTTTTTTTCAATCTCACAGTTCACACTTTTGTGGTAGAATTACATTCCCGTCTAGGATGCCATATTTGTTGGTTGTTGTTTTTTGGGGTTTTTTTTGTAATTGCAATGTTCATTTCCAGTGTTTGTTTTTTTGTTTTATCCGTTTGTTGCTATTGTTTATGTTAGTTGTTGTCGCTTTCAGAAGCTGAATGAATAATTTAGAACTGTGAAGTGCATTGATGGTTTAGTTCTTTGTTGGGACTGGGATATTAGAAAGGACATGTACAAGTAAAGCAACATAACCTTTTCTCCTTTCAAAATCTCTCAGAAACACATCAAATATATTCTCAGGAACAGTAAAGAAATACATTCAAGAACAAACAAAACCACAAGATTTTTATTTTCCTTCATTAAAAAAGTTAAATAATTGACTTTAGACTACTTTATTTTCATTTGAATAAAAATTCAAAGTTAGAATCATATGACTCGTATGAAAAAATAATATTGAAGTGTCCCTCATCATGCTTTATATTTCTTATAATGTAAAAGTCATCATGTTATTTGAAGCAGAAAGTTTAAGGAGACAACAGATTTCACATATGCATTTTAATGTATGTACACAAATTGTTTCCTGCCACAATCGCTCCAGTGGCTTTAACTCTTTCAAAACAACAATCTACCCTCCAAAAAATATCTTGAAAATTGTTTTCTTAAATAAAAAAACCCAAAACTGAAAAACCAGAAATAACTACCTGGGAGACCTTGATAAAATGTTTATACTTGAGTATTTTCTTCCGAGCTACAATTGAGTTACACTTCTATAGTAAGTAGACAAATTAATTTCTTTACTTCTTATTCAAAATCAGTATTTCTAAAAAAAAAAAAAAAAAAACCCAACAAAAACCATTTATTCCACTGTAGGTTTTTGACATTCAGAATGTAAACTTGATCTTAACTCTGACAAGGTTTTAGTCTCTCGGATCCAGGAAATGGAGATTACAAGCCTTACAGTGTTCATGGTATTCCTCCACAGTTTGAATTAAAAACTTTGTGTTTTAATCTCTAAAGTCAATGTCCCCATTTACTTCTGCGTGGGATGTTGATGGATTTTGATTTTCAGGACTACTTCCAACCTGATTTCCTCATCCAAGTCAAATGGTCCTTCTGTGCTCCTATTCATGTCACTGACTGAAACAGAAGGATTAGTGTTTTTCCTACACCTGAAACTTCCTCTCTAAAGTAGTAAAATTTTGCTCCAGACTGAATCCTGAGAGCAAAGCCAGGTCGTGCAAACAGTTGTCCATGGAATATAATGTGGACCAAATTGACCTGTCCATCTGACACAGATGATGCATTGCATGGCCTTGGGTGAATCATTTGCTGTGTTTGGTCTTTCTCTCCTGTAGAACAGAAATAATGATACTTTCACACTTCCATTGTAAAGACATAATATAAAAATAGGTAAACAGGTCACATACAGGTTCAGTTGTTTCAGTGTCTTGTCTCTCACAGTGGCAGTAGCAGGTCTGGATAGATGAGAAGAACAAGAGAACCAGTAATGTTTCCCTTTGCTATCCCTCCTCAGGTTCTGCCAAGACAGAAGACAAAATCCTTGCAACTTAGGGAGCCAAATTTTGAATCTATGCTATTTTTCGTAACATTTTTTAATGGACTTTTCCTTGGTTCTGCAAATGAATTTACCTGAAAGCAATTTAACTCGTTTGCAGTTTTGGCAGTGTTTTGTGGCATTAAGTCCCACAATTGGATTACCTGTTCTGATAAAGCATGACTCAGTATAGCAAAACAAAACAATTGTCTTTTGCTTGCCTTAACCTGCATGTCTAATGGATAAAAGGAGTGAGAACTGTTGAATATATGACAAATATTAGCAAAGCCTTATATTAAATTAAAATATCAGTCTATATCTTTGCTAATGTAATTTTTCTAGTAATATTAACTGGCATATCAAAAACACATATGAAATACACATGATTCAAAGAATATATTTACATCAGAATTTAGGAGGGGTAAATTAACAGATCTTTCTATTTTTCTTTGCATATCATTAACGTTATGTTATATTATATTATATTATATTGTATTATATTATATTATATTATATTATATTGGACATTTAAAGAGTTTTCCTTCACACTGAGGAAATTATCCAGTCAGAAATTAATTTTAAACTTGCAGAAGAATTTTTGCTTGCCCAGACTGTGTAGTAGTCAAAACTCTTGTCTATGAATTCACTTTGGAGGGGCATGGAAACAACACAGAAGTACCACATCTGCAAACTTCTGCATTGACAGGACTCTCAGGGCAGCTGATTCTTGCTTTGCAGAAGCTCAGACAGTTTACAGCAGTGCACTGCTGTTTCAGTGATACCAGTAGCAATTGAAGACACAAGACAGTGAAAGTTATTAAATTTTAAAAATATTTTAGAAAATCTTCCTTGATATTTAAATATGCTTAAGATGGGATCAGGACCAGGCTGATGGCTTTGGCCTGAGTCCTGCAGTGTAATGCACATCAGAAGTCTCTTGCACATCTGTAGCATGCCTGGGGTACCAGGGACAGCTCAGGGTGCAAGGTGCTCTTCAGAAGCTTCTCTTGTTTTTGTTGCAGAGGGTGTGAACTGGTTTTGGCAGTTGGTTCTGAAAGACCCTTACATCTTCCCAGTTTTGTGTGTCTCTCTCTAGAAATCATCCAAACTAACTCTGGGGCCTCAGGAGCAAATTTTTGGATCTGTCCCGCTGGTTTATTACCACTCTCTATTTCCTCTTCCTTTCCTACATTCTCCGTCACCCTGTTCTAAGGGAAGACCTGCTCATAAAGAAAATAGATGATTAGGTATTTAATCTGTGTGACATATTATCTTATTTTTCAAAAGACAATTTTTAAGATAAGTAACTGAAATAATTTCTTGCTCTCAACTTATTCACATGAAAATTCAGTTATGCCTCTCTCTTCCTCATAAAGACCCCTAATATTTCAGTCTATTGGGGTTTTTGTTATTGTCTTTGTAACTTACCAGCACTTTCGAGACCCAAATTGTGTGTAGTTATGCCTAAATTTCCTAGGACCTCACACCTTCATGCCCTTGCTCCTCTACTGTGTCATTCAGTAGAGACTAGAGGTTGTGGTCACTTCCCACACTCACAAAGAGATGTGTCTTCCCTGTCTTTGGTGTCAAACATTTTGATGCATAAATATGACTGAATCAAACAGTCCTGCTTGTGGTCATGTTCAAGAGGAGATTCATTTATTCATAGGGGAGGACTGAGAAAGGGCAAATGATGAGGTTGGACCTCATGATCCTTGTGGGACCCTTCCAGCTGCGGATATTCTATGGTTCTAGTCTATGATTTGCCCGATGAAGGTGTCAGTAGAACCTCCACTCTCACCTTTCTTTGCATTCATCCAGTTTGGTAAGTCTCGCATTCATCCAGTTTGGTGAGTCTCACACTCCTAACTTCTGAGGAATCAGTAGTATTTAGATGGCTAAAAAGCTGTAAACCAGTGGTTCTCCACAGATGTGTGCAGCACACAGCAAAGTGGGGTCCTCATTTCTGGTCCTTCTAGGCAGTGCTGTGACCCCAGCAGGAACATGGTTATTGCATGGACAGAAGCCATTCCTGATCTGCTTTCAGGAAGGCTCACGATCATCTTACTTTTTTTTTGTACTTATTCTCAAGTCCAGCAAGAAAAAGACTATAGGGCCACCTCAAGATGTGCCCTAGTTCTTTGTAGCATTTATTTTCTTTTTAGATTTTAATTTCCAGCGCAAGATAGCAAGCCTGCTTAAAGATTTATATACATATAGTCATTTAGGTTTAACTCAACAATTACATGACTACACTGCTTATGGAGCACAAGCAAAATTTTCCTTCATGGGCCTCAACAAGACAAGGTAGGAATATCCTACATTAGGAAGAGCTGATTGTTTTTTGGTTTTTTTCATGTTATCTTTTGTTTGTTTGCTCACAAACAGCCTAAGTAGTAGCTGTTTAGCCTTCCTCTTCCTTACCAATAAAACAAACAATAAACCTGGTCTTCCAGCCACTGGAAATAGACATTTCAAAGGATTTTTAAGCATCTTGACAACTGACTAGTCTGACGTAATGACACAAGTAGTTTGAGAAACGAGTGCAGCCTATAATTTGACTTCAAATCTTGACCTATCCAACAGTCTCCTACTCCAGTCGTATGGAAAAAAGATAATTGCTATTAGTAATTGAGGAAGCAATTAGGTCTGTTATTTCATGAGTTTTTAAATTATTATTATTTTAAATTATTTCTGTTCCAAAAAACAAATTGGTATCATAAGCTTTATTATTAAGGGAAATTCCTCATGAAATGAAGAAATTATGCATTTTGTTGCAGAACTAATAGAATAAAGTATTTTCGTCTTACTAAAATCTTTGATTTCATTTTAAATAACTTTTTACTGAGCACACTGATTTCGATGAAAAAAAAAAGAAAATTACATCCAAATGATCTTTTTTTCTGACCCATTGCAAGCCTCAATTTTGTTTCTCTCATGTCTTTAACTAATCTCAGGTGGAATCTGTAAACATTTACACAGCTCGAAAAAACAACTATGAAGTTAAGTACTGCTTCAGGATTTTTAACTTCAATCAGCACACAAAAGTATTGGACTAAACTTTGTATATGAACCACAACATGCACATGAACAGAGCAACAGCTCTGAACCTTTGAAATTTCCCCTTTGATGTTTAATTCAATCTAAAAATAGAGGATATAGTATGCCCTGTGCTGAGGAAAATAGGGACTTTTGTCAGAAGAAACAAGAAATAATCCACAGACTTTTTCACTAATGAATCTGATGCCTGCTCTAAAAAGTTAATGAAAAGTCTCTCCATTGAATTCCATGGGCTTTGGAGCAAACCCCAGATAAGCTGTTCAGTGAGAGCAAGTAAAATAAATTGGGAAAAGGTTCTTTGCTTTATGAAGTCATTTTAAGGGAGGTAATGGAACAGCTGTTGCATAGATAAAACACACATGTCCCTTCAGAAATGCAGTTGGGCAGAGCCTTGCTGCACAGCACGACTCGTGGGCATCACCCAACAGCTTCGCTGGCTGAACAGACCACTAGCCCGAGCGCTAACCTCGCAATGACTCCCCAAATCCCTCTGGCCTCTTAAAGGGAAAAACAGCTTCATTAGTTCCTCACATAAACAGCCAGAACATAAACACAACATGCTCCATTAAAATGGTCAAATTAAGCAAGTGGAGAACCTTTCCTATATTGTGTCAGCTTTAGTGGTTTCATTTTGGATTTTGTTTTCCTCTCTCTTCCTTCCTGGTTTTGGTTTGCATGCTTTCATTTTCAGGGCATGCAAGTGGTCACTTAGACAGTACTAACTTTATTTTATGTAGCTTATTACAGCTGTGTTTTAAGGACATTTTTCTTTCTACTGCCTGAATTTTAAAATGAGCATTTGGAAGCTAAAACTGGTGCATCATAGAGCACATATAAATTATCGGTGGTCTTGAAGTGTTAGGGTGAGAGAGCGCTTTTTTGTGTTATCTACTTGAAAAAAATTCTCCCTTTCCATCAATTTCACTGCATAAAACATGGTGAAAAATACCATAGATCATTTAGCATCTTTCTAGCACTTTAGAGTTTGTCATCCAAGTGTTTGAATGTATTTCGGGTAAAACATAATGACCACAGCATGATCCTTCTTAGACCTAGTGCTGCTCTGAATCTTTGGCACCTTTCTCTTTTGTTGCTGGTTTCACAAGAAGCTCACATTTACATGTTTATTTGTGTGTGTACAGATACAGAGTGATAAAGTCTGTAAAGGTAAAAGACAGAAAAAGAAGATGCTGCTGTTGGTGACCACACATCTATTGCTTAGCTAAATTTTCTTTTTTTATGTTTCTTTCATATCTTATTTTTTTTCCCATTTTCTTTATTAATTTCTATTGTGTCTTTACTGTAGTTTTTGTCCTTTCCACTTTGGACTAGGATTTCAAGAGGTATTTACAAATAAAAATCACTGCAGGACAGTTTATTCTTTTTAAACTGTAAGTTCTTCTACTTTGAGCTTTACAGCTTTATGCATACTTCTCAGAATTATCTCCTCATCACCTTTTTTTAAACTAAAATGCATTCTCTTTTTGAACTCTCTTGTCCCACTCACTCATACTCCATTGAAAAATATTTCTGTTTCTTTTTTTTTGTTTGTTTCTTTGTTCTCCCTTTAATCTTTGATGAGTAAACTCTTAGGAAAGCTGCTTTCAACTTATTATAATGGGAAGAGATTTTCTGTTTTAGAAAATAATATATTTTATTGTAAGATTTTTCCTTTATGGAGAATTTAGAGAAAGGATAGAAAACCAAAATAAACACGTTGATTGATCCGAGCTAATTATCATTTTAATTCAGTCATTATACTACTCTTTTCCTATTTAAAGGGGGGAAAAGTCAAGGTGTAGAATACTTGTAAGAAAGGAAAAGAAATATTTCTGACAGTCATAATAATAGTAATAATAATTACAATAACAATAACAAAACCAACAACAATAATAGTACTAAATGCATTAAAAACTTTATTTAACAACTCTTTATTGAAAATTCTTAAAAGGTTAAACATTTAACCTGCAAATAAAATTTGTTATCTAACACAATGCAGTTATGCTATGAGGATTTATCTTCATCTAACATCTAACTTAAAAAATAATTACAGAGCACTTCCTATTAAAAAGTTATATTCATTCTTATCCAAAGTTTATCAATAAATTAACTGAATATATATTATGGTCCATTAACTGAAAGAGAATGAGCTGCACTGTTTCTGTTCTTGTCATTAAAACACATTCTTTTCAATGCACTGAAAAGTTCTGTGTAGAACTAAAATAATTCTTGCATTGAAACATGATGTGAGAGAAAGGTAGGAAATCAAAGTACGGCAAGCATCACCTTAGGCGTGATCCTCGCCTGTTTACAACAGGACACAGCTTTCTCTGGAGAACTCGTCTGAAACAGGAAGCAGTGACCTCGTTGTCATCTACGGTGCGGTGACTACATCAGTGGGCAAGGGGAGGGCTACAGCTGTAATCTATATGGAATGCTCTAATGCCTTTGGGACGTGATGCCCCAAAACCTCCTCCTCTCCAGAGTTTGCTGAATGAGCAGCTGTTTGGATAGTTATGTCCAGAGGGAAGTGGTCAATGGCCTAATGTCCAGATGGAGGTCAATGAAAAGAGGTGCTCCTTTGGGCTCTCTGTTGGGATCAGCATTGTTTAATGTCTTCATTAATGCCCTAGGCAAAGGGATTGAGAGCACCCTCAGCAAGTTTGCAGATGACACTGTAGCAGTTTGGCCAAAATTTGGAAATATATCCTCTGAGAGAAAACAAGTTACAATCACCCTTCTCTTCACCAGGTTCGGGAAAAAAAACTTTTTCTTCGAAGGAAAGTGAAAGAGATAAAACCTATTTATTAACAAACACACAGGAAAAGGGTAATAATGCTAAATAGTTCCCTCACTATAGAGAGAAAACCTCAGAAAAATTCAGAGTTTTTCTGTAACATCTCCTTTCTTTTTTGGAGCTGGGACAGGGTGTGCCTCCCTCCTCTAGGGCCTCCGCCTCGGAGGGAAAAAAAAGTCCCAATGTGCTCTAATGTTGAAACAGTCCAGGAAAAGAAAAGGAAAATCCGAAAGGAAAAAAATCAAGTTCGACTCTCTGGAGAAAAAAAATGAAAGTTGGAACAAAACCAGGGTGCTTCTCTGCTCCTCTCGCCACACCGGCTGAACCCAGAGCAGAGCACTCCGCTGTCTGTGTCCTTGAAATTTTTTTCTTCTCTCTCTCCACTCAGGCTCAGTTTAAAGGCACAAAGTTAATTTCTGGGCATAGAATCAATCTCTGGGCACAGAGCGGCGATAGGGGATACAACATCACAGTCACCCCCAGACAGACACCAAGCTGAGCGGTGCTGTTTATACACCTGAAGGTCAGGATGTGATCCAGGGGCACCTGGACAAGCTGGAAAAGTTGTCCGTGGGGATCTCATGAGGTTTAGCAAGACCACAAGGTGCTATACCTCGGTCAGCGCATGAATCCAGGCTGAGGGATGAACAGTAGACCTGCCCAGAAGGACTTGGGGGTGCTGTGGGTGAGAGGCTGGACATGCCCCGGCCATGACACTCACAGCCCAGAGAGCCAAACGTGTCCTGGGCTGCATCCAGAGCCCCGTGGGCAGCAGGGGAGGGAGGGGATTCTGCCCCTCTGCTCTGCTCTGCTGAGACCCACCTGGAACACTGCATCCAGCTCTGGGGTCCCAGCACAGGAAGGACATGGAGCTGCTGGAGCGAGTCCAGAGGAGGCCACAGAAATGATTGGAGGGCTGGATCACCTCTCCTATGAGAAAATGCTGAGAGGGTTGTCTTAGGCCTGGAGAAGAGAAGGCTTTGGGGACACCTTAAAACTGCTCTTCAGTACTAAAAAGAGTCTTATAAGCAAGACGGGTACAAATTTTTAGTATGGCCTGTAACAACAGGGCAAGGAGTAAAGATTTTTAAATAAAAGAGAGTGTAAATTTAGATGAGATATAAGAAGATTTTTATGGTGAGGATAGTGAGATGCTGGAACAGGTTACTCAGAAAGCTGACGGGTACTCCATCCCTGGAAATATTCAAGGTTGCTCCGAGCACCCTGGTCTAGTTGAAGCTGGCCTGGTTTATTGCAGGGAGGGCTGGACTGGATGACCTTTAAAGATCCCTGCCTACCCGAACTGTTCTATGATTCTATGCTTCCATAACAGGCAGTTTGAGAAAACACAGCCTTTCATACAGAAAAGCGACATGTTGGCAAAGAGAAACATGGCACACCCATGGACACAATTCTCTCTTCTATCAAGTTTTCTGGCTGTCTTTTTCTCTGTCATTGGATGTTCTCATAGAAATACTCATTTATTGTAATTTGAGACACCTCAGCAAAGCACCTGAAAGAAGAGGATAGTTGCTGTAGGTACCTGTCTAAAATTGCGTTTCTGTTATCAGTGCTGCAGGGAATTCTATCATTCTCCTGAGAAAAGGAAGGTGATTAAGGACCTCATGTAAGTGTCAAAATTTAGCTAAAATCAGTCTGGGCCTTTCTCAAACCATGTCAATAAAACACAATTAAGCAAATGTGCACTTTTAAGAGAGATGAGAACATGCGTGCTGTTCATCGAGTCTGGTTTTGTCTCCATAGTAATTTTCTAGGGTATGAAATCTCTGCACAGTTGTAATCTGTTATATAGAGAGCCAAGTCAGATTATATATAGTGATTTCCCTTTACTTCATTTTTGCCTTTGCAAATAAGGTGTTCTTAATGTGTGTTGCAGAAGGTCTTCCATCCCTGTTGTGATTGATGGCTAGCAAACTGCTGGGGACAATTCCATTTGGTGGGTAAAAAAAGACTATCTCGTTTATCTTTATATCATATCTGTTGCAAATTAAGCTAAAAACATAGAGTTTGCACACTAAAATTGTTACACTGCGGAGCAATGTGCCTATAAAACAGCATGTTAACAAGCACGACATGATAAATGAAATGCAATAAACTTGTGTAATTTCAGATTCTCCCAGAGGCAGACGACGAGGCTATCACCTGTTGAGCTTTGCTTGGTGACAGCATAACAATATCTCCAAGTAAGTACTGGCTGGGCTGGCTTTACAAGAAGTGAGTGGCTACTAGTGCACATTGGGTTAACTTCACACATGCTGCATCTGAGATAAGATTTGTAATTCAAGCAACCAAATGCAGAGGCAAAAAATACTTCACTTGCTGCATTACTGGTGCTCCTGAACTGGAATGTCCTGTTTTCTACAGTAGATGGCAGCAGTACTGATGCATGATAAAAGCTGGATTCCAAAGGCATTTTGTAAAATAAAGCTGCTGGTGTTTTTGCTTTTTTCCCCCCCATACTATCTCCATCATAAATGATCATAACGCCAGAGCCTCTACCAGTCTGATTTAAAGTTCATCCCCAGCTTCAATAGTGAAGTGATTCACGAGCATGCAGTCTTGTCTAAAAACAAACAAACAAACCAAACCAAAACTAACAAAATTAATAAAAAAATTCAAGGAAAGTGAACCAAAAATCCCCAACTATCTTACTGATCAAAGTTGTTTTGATTTTATGTGCCAGTAAACATTTATTAGCATTAGCTCTCCAGCCATACATGTAGATATATTTTTCCTCTTAAGGTGTCCCATGGTACTACCCAAAAGGTTTTTCACCAACATTATGACTCTCTTCAGGAAGATATCAGTAGAGCACAGGTTTGGGAACAGGAAAGAAGCAAAGAGTGTCTCAAGGATTTATTTGTCTTTCATAAAACGTGTCTACTTCGTACCACATAACTGAACACTATTTTAATTCAATTGTGAATATTTCAGCTGACTACTTTTAAAGTATCAGAAATACTAAAAGAGTCCCATCAGGGTCCCTGACTTTTTATTTTTGAAGGTGGGGGAAGCAAAAAGAGAAGGGCACTCAGAAGGGAATCATAAAACTGAAATCTTAGGTGCAAGAAACCTGGTTTCAAGTTCCTGTACCTGGTTCAGCCTGGCAAAAGGTGTCTGCTTCCCCTTCTGTGAGTGCTCTAGCCCCAGGGCTATGAGAATACAGTTGTGTATTCAATCTGACCCAGTAAATATTTCATTACTTATACATAGAGATTGAATGCAGGGACTGCATCGTGCACCTTAGATGCAGGTGAAAAGCAAAGGGAGGGTCCCCACATGAAAAGCCTGAAAATTAGAACCTTCATTATATAACTTCTGTATTCCCTAAAAATATCCTGAGGCACTCAGAATCTCGTGAATGTAAAATTTCTGCCCTTTAAACTCATCACAAGAAATAGGATAGCAGATCACTAAACCAAAAATTCCATGTTTCTCGGGGGAAAGCAAAGACAAAAATGAACAAGAGAAAACATATACCAGTCTGATGGAAAAATTACATGGTGCTTTTCTTTTTTATTATTTAAAATATTCTCTGCTAGTATTTATTTATATGGTGGACTTGTGGCTCTGTGGGATGGAGAATTTCCTGGGTGTGAAAAAACAACTATTACTCTATTATAACAAAGCTCAGATGTGTATGATGAGAAAAGGTAAATAGTTCAGAGGTTTAAATGCTGTGGGATACCTTGAATACTACTGAAAATGTTCCTGAAATTTGTACTTGAGTTTTTTGCCACTGCATTTATTTCACTAGTGCTTGGGTGTCACAAGTGCTTTTGTCTTTCTTTGATATACTTCACATGGCTGGTTTGTATCTAAAGTCATCTTCCACAGTCTACAGTAACAAAAACTTACATTACAAAATTTACATTGGGATTGAATAATCATAACTGCTGGCCTAATTATAAAAAAATGGGGTCTCCTCGGTGTCAGCTTACAAATAAATGGCCCCTTCAAGCAACTATAGATAAGGACAGAGGAGAAAAAAATCATCTTAACATCTCATATTGATTGCTGGGTCAATGCTGTTCTTGAAACTGTAAAATATGAATGAGCAGCCTTTGAACGGAGTAAGATACTAGATGCCTTTGATCAAATCCAGAATGCATTTCTGCACTGCTACTCACTAAAAAGAACAAATAGAGGAAAACCCTCAGATGATCAACCCTGGATCCACAAGGCCTTCTTCTCTGTAGCTCAAAAACTAGATATATATTGACCAAATGACAGGTTTCAGAAGAATGGGTTTGTTTGTGAGACATTCAAGGAAGTAACCAATAGAAAAGGACAAGTTTTATTTAGATCATTCCAAAGGGACTGATTTACAATTAACGGGATTAAATTAAGCAGGGAAATTTATAGACTGGACATCAGTCTACATATATTTCATTACAGAGAGGTCTGTCCAACTTGTGAAAGAGACTGTAAGAAGAAACAGAAGAAATCACATTGTTTCCAGAAAACTGGATGTGATGATGATGTTGATGAATACAATAAGCTTATAGGGTATGGTGGAGAGAGGAAATCCCTAAAGAAAATGGAATTTTCAGTTTTAGATAATAGTACTAAAAATAAATAACAGAGAAAACAAAACAGAAATTGTAGCTGTAACACCTCAGAGAAATTTGCATATCTTGGGACTCCACTTGCACTTTTAGGTTTTTAACTATATTTATATATATATACATATATATTTACATCTAACTATATTACTATATTATTATATATTAATATAGCATATTAATATTAATATATATTAACCATATTATGTATTAATATATTATATTTCATATTAATATATAATGATTATATTACATATTAATATATATAATAACTATATATATTTACTATAGTACATGTTTAGCTCTTCTTATTCTGTGACACCATGTATGTAATACAACCAACTAAGCTGTGACTCAATAGAAGTGGCATTACAGATGTGACCAGTTCATGAAGATGCATAGATGTGTAAAGCCCGTGCTCTGTATTTCCCAAATAATATATTTTTTTCAAATGGATTTCCTCAAAAAGACTTGGAAGTGTTTTGGAGATTTGTAGTGATTGCTTAGTCCAGGGTTTTGTTGGTTTTCTTTTGTTTATTTGTTTGATTGGTTGGTTGGTTGGGATTTTGTAAACAAAAGGTTTAAACTGTCTTTTATACAGCTCCTTTTTTTTTTTCTGGTCTTATGCTTAAATTTCTTTTGTTCCTCTGAGTTCTGCAGTCCACAACATCAGTTTTTTTCCTGAGAAGAAGGACTGGAAAGGAGAAGAAAGCTTACAATGGCTCTTCCATTTCACAAATCTTCCACTGCTGCTGATGGCCAGGGTTTCCTTGGCTTCGATCTTCTTGGAACCTCTTGGTGTAAACATATTTTTATACATTTTCTCACACAAGGTCTAGTTTTTTTTCCATTTGTATCCAGCTAAAATTTGAACATTGTGCACTAATCTTCCTCAGCCCATTAGCGCAAAGAATATAATTTTCTGCTCAGTGACTATAGAGATTTCTTAGACTTCTATTGTATCTGGCACACTCAATCCTAAACTAAAACAGTCTGGGCAATAGCCACTTGATCAAAACACAAAAAGGCATCAGAGTTAGAGCAACCCATGTCCTCCTCAAGTCAGCGGAAGACTGGGTGAGGCCTGAAATCCTGCACTGTCGGGCGCTTACATTGTCTGTGGCCTTTTCCTGAGCTAAAGGTGGGATGCAATATTTCCTTCATTTGCTTCCCTTCAACACTGAGTCTGTGCAGTTTCATATAAACATTCAATGTATCCACAAACAAACGGTGTATGAATTTCTCCGAGATGTCAGAATTTGTATGTATTTCACACAATTAGCAATGACAGCATTCCTAACAGAAAAGTTTCCTAAGAGAAAAGTTAGGAAAAATGAAGAATTTGATATCATGAGGATGGACATATCGCTGCTAGACTTCAAAAGGATTTAGGTCTATTATTATTTTCTGTCTGTTGTTTATATTACTAAATCTTTTTTTGGGAAAGTGCACACAAGCTCAGTAAGTTATTTTTAGTCAACTTTTTACTCTCCCTTGAGACCCCTGAAAGGTGTGGGCAGGGGTATCTTATTTCATTTCAGAAATGAAGATCAATTTAATTCCTTTAGAATGAGCATGAGTCACTCCAGTTTAACACATATTACCATTTGAAACTCCAGAAAATGTGACAGTCAGAATTAATGTCCACTATATTTTTCTCATCTGATCGTAAAATTCACAGCAGGAGAACAGTAAAGGAGTGGTAGTTGTTTTAAGATCCTTTCCAAAGAGAAATTTGTGCCCAATCTCTATAACCTCTTAAATTAGGAGGTCAGGTAACAGTGTGTGTGTAAATCAGTTTGAGTCTGTTCCAGTTTGTCCTCAAAGGAAGAAACCTGGGTTCCTAACTCTGGCACCAGGAAAAAGTTTCAGCAATATCTCACATCCTGTGACTAGTTTGAAAGATCATTGATTTTTAAAGGAAGATTTTAATGAATAAAAAAAAAATTAATGATTCTGGACAAGGAAAGGAGCTTTATCTGCGTATTATACTGAAGAGAAATACAGCCTGCAGTAGAGTTGAGTTCTAATCCACACTCCTTTTTCATTTCTATGCACAAAGAAATTTGCATTCTCCTCTTGGCAAGGCAAGAAACCAGACAGATTGATAGGAAAACAGGTTTTCTCGTTGATTGTTAAAGATGTTTCTTTGATTTGTGCAGAACAGCATGAAGACAACACAGGATAAGTAATGCAACAATACAGGAGAAGGGAAATGCAAAAACCCAACCTCAGAGCTCACACAGGATCACTCTCAGTGGGTATTCATGCTACATTTTAATTTCCTTAAAACAGTTTTATCATTGAAAGAAAAGGGGAAGCAGGGCAAGGAGAAAACAACTAACAAACCTATAGTCAGATCTAAATTACAGAACAGTCCTCCCATTTGTTTGTTTGTTTGTTTTTTTCACATCTGAAAACAATGATGTTTTCTTTTGATTCGACAGCTATTCATCCAATGGAATGGTACAATAGCATCCCAGGAGAGATCACTGCTTCAGTCTGAGCTAGACAACTGGGCTCCTTCTATAGCCAGCTGCAGGGAATTGGTGCCTCTGGAGGGCTATTAAATTCATTTTGTGATGGGTGTTTAAGAGGGAGATCTACAGAAAGAGATTTGTCTTAGCTATATTTCTCCATTAACTATGGACAGTCTAAGGGAATAGCTTAAATTGGACACTTAACTTCGAGAAAGCTAAAAAGTAGGGGTGAGTACCAGCTCTTGTCACCCTGCAACCCTCATCATTCACAATGATTATGTTCAGCTGCACATAAGGATTTCTGGGTGACTGTATTGCCCTCTGTGTGTTATCCTTCTCCCCAAACTTAGGTGTTTCAAGGACCTGGCCTGCTGAACTCACTAGGAATTTTCAATTTATTGCATTATTGCAGAATTCATAGCTCTTACCAAGTTGCAGATAAAGGGTATTCTGGCAAAACCCCAGTGCCAGAAATAAAATTTTGCCTTACAAGTTACAGCTTTTTATCAGGTGCTCTTGGTATTCTTTTCTCACCTTTTAGTCAATATCAATATTAAAAAGCCTTTGCTCAGGGTATTCAGGAAAGAAATATTCAGTATGAGTGCAGAATTCAGGTTCCCTATTCAGTGGAGAGGGACATAAAAAATACTTGAAAAATAGCTCAGGTAACAGAGGGCTGTGACCTGCTAAGACTGCAAAATTCTAAATTATTTTTCTTGGCATGTCTAACGAAAATCTTAGCCAACAGAGAACATGTACTGATAAAGTCAATGACAAAGCTTGAAACGGAAACAACTGAAAACACAGAAACAATTACTGCCCAACTGTCTTTGTTTAAGCTACCATTTACTTATGAGCATTTGGATCTTATTATTTCTGCCAAATTTGTATTTTACTGAGGCCAGGAAAAGAAGACAAAACAAATCTCTGTTCTTGAATTTGAGACAGCTGGGCTCTAGTGAAGGTGACTCTGTGTTCCCAAGCAAGTAAGAATCAGTGTTCACACAGAAACTGCTTTCATTGTTAGACTGTTAGGAGTCGTGCATTCATTTCCTGAAGGGAGAAGGGAAATAAGCTTTGTATAATTACTTAGGGATGTGGATCTATGACTGTGCTGCAATGCTGAATTGGAAATTAATTTCTTGCCATGCAAATCAATTTGTTCATTGGAATGATCTCCAAATTTTTGCTAGACTCAAAGCCATTTGAGACTTAGATTTCCTCAAGCAGTGCTTAAACAACCATTCCACTGAATGTGTGGAGGATGATGCACTTGTAAAATTGTGCAATAATTTAGGCTGAAAGTGACCTCTGGAGGTCATCTACTGTGGCACTTGCTCAGATGTGTTGTGGAGAATCAACTTCAAAGTTAGAGCTTAGGCAGGTTTTAAATATAAATTCATATATTTTCCCTTAATTTTCCTACTGCTGTAGCAAAGCAAAGCCCAAAATACTCACTAAAGATAAGTTAAACTATTTCTACTGCTCTCCACTATTTACCAAGCCAGTCATGTCATCATAAAGGTGTTCTAGACCATTAGGCACGACTTTCCCATTGTAAATCCAGGCTGGTCTGTTCATATTCTCATAACTTCTATACCAGGACAAGGCTCAAGGAAGATTTGCTTCATAGTCTTCGTAGTGTTACACCAAAAATCTTCTTGTGGTCAAAATGGATAACATCTAGTAAGTGCTGGTAAGAATTTATTGTTATTTTAACTCAAGCCCAGTCTTATCAAAATACAGCAGTTGTTATTATTCCAATGAGATTGATACATTTTCATTTCATTATGCATTTAAGACTGACACGCACAAACTTTACAGTTTCTAGCCCATTCCTTAGTTTACCCTCAGATAGTCTTGTAAAATCAACCAGTTTAATTGTAGTGAATAATGTGAGTTTATGGGGTTGCCAATTAATAAAGTTCTTAACAAAGCAGTAAACTGTAATGACAACTTTGACTTCAACCCCTTTTCATTTTGTGTTTTCTTGTGAATGCTTTTGAAAGTTTTCTAAGTATCCTTATTGCTTTTTATTTACTGATTACTACAAAATTTAAATCACCTTAAATTGACTATTAGCTGAAGTTATTCATTAACTTTCCTCAGCCCCAATTAACGTAAAGGATTAACGCTTGTTACTTACGGATTTCAGAGGCTGTCAGAACTTCACCTTGTAAAGTATTACAAGAGCTAAGCTGAAACAATTGAGGCAATAACCACCTACCAAAAGACTTTTTTTAAACAGGCAAATCATCCTGAGATCATGTCTTGTCAATACATCCTGAAATAGTCCTGAGAACCTGGGTGACCAGGTCAGCACAAAGGCTGTTACCTCCTACTAGTCACAGTAGAAATTTTATATACTAGGCTATACACAACTCAGAACACAACTGGAAAGTCGTAGGTCTTGACATTTTTAAAGGCAAACACGTCAGTCTTCACATGTGCATAAGATAGTTTTCTCCAGTAAAATGATTTCCTTCTGTATAAATAATATTCATTAATACAGGAGACAGAACTTGGCTAGACCCTATTCCCATGTTAGGTCACGGAAGTACTGAATCATCTTTTCGTACTGGCTTTATTTGCCTAATGAACATAAACTAGAGGAACAGGATTGGAAATAAGGGATGGAGAGAGAAATATTGCTGTCTTTGTTTTGCCATCAGGGCCTTTAAATCCCTATATCGAAGGCATTTTCTCTAATTGCATAGAATACCTAACAGAGCCAATAAATAAATTGCAGTTTCCTGAGTGCTACCCAAGTAACTTAATTCTAAAACTATTTTTGCCTGAGTTTTTTAAAACTGATGAAAAAAAAGTTTAAAAAATTCAAGATTTTTTGGAGCCTTGAATCTGTCACAATTTGTTTTCCCTTATTCATGCATATTTTGAGGATTTTCATTGTTTCCAATTAAACCTATTTATTTCATTCAGCCCATATTCTTTTTCTGTTACCTTTTATTGTTGTTGTTGTTGTTTTTGTTGTTGTTCCACTGACATGCAATTTATTTCTCCTTTTCCCAGTTAGATCCTTCCTTTTAAGTTCCCCTTCTCTTGGCTTTTAGGAGATTCCCTGTTTTCAGTAATAGAAAGTTGTTATGTGGTTAAAAAGAATGTCTGAGTCATTATGCCATCAGTTCAATGAATGCAAGCACCACTAACCAGCTTGTTGAAATCAAAAGCAGACTAAAGCCAGTCTTGCTGAGTGGAGTGTGAAGGGTAGTTGAGCAGAATATAATTATAAAAGCAAAATATGGGGTTTTTTGCCATTTCTGATAGCACAATGATAAATCTGGGGTTCTTTTAAGAAACAGCCATAGATAGGTAAGCTCATTTTTGGAATTATTATCTAGTGTTAAGTGCATTAAAGCCATTCTTTTTAGAGACAACCAATTGCCCCTACTAATTCTACTGCAAAACTGAAGCAGATCATTCATTCTAAGAATCCTTTGGATAAAGTAGCGTAGGAAAAACCCTGTCTTTCTCTTTCTTCATTTTTGCCACGCATATTCTCAGAAACTTAACTGAAGTAAGTAGTTATATGTCCAAACTTAAGATGTTTTTTGAATTTGATAAAAATATTTTATGTTACAACACTGTGAAAAAAATCTCATGAGCATATAATTTATTGGTATTATGACAGCTCATTAAGTCTGTCTAGAAAGCAGTATTTTAATTTTACGAAAAAGAAAAAGAGCGTTTTGGAATTAGTTTTTGTTGTGATGCAGGACAAAAATTTGATTTGTTTGATTTCTTAGTGTCTAGGCAGGAAAAAAACAACATTTAGGTCAATGACTATAACTGTTTTTCCATCTCCCTTGTGCATATCCTGACATCTCAACTATTATCCAGGTCAGTGTGACTTTAAAGTTAAGCTTTGACTCGGGAAAATTTCAGTACTTTCATCAAAATAATTATTTTGAGACATAAAACCACAGTTTTGATAAATATGCAGAGATATCAGTTAAATTTCTGAATAGCTATTTAGCTCAGTCTGCGGAACTCTGTAACAGGCAAAGCTATACCTCTTAGCTGGATGAATCTTTGCAGGGTGCATTTATCCCTACTCTGAGGTTAGGATCTGTGTCTGTGTGGGGGCTTTTTTTGATGAAAACACATCTCAAATAGCTAATTTGTGATGGCCACAACAGACTCTGAAGCCATGGTCAGAAAGGTTGCACAGGGTTTATTGTCCTGGAAAGTTTTTGCTCATATTTAATGGTGCATGAAAACTCTGGCATTTCCATGCACAAAGCAAGACAACACTGTAGGTTTACATTAGATATTGGGAAGAAATTCTCCCCTATGAGGGTGGTGAGGCCCTGGTACAGGTTATCCAGAGAAACTGTGGCTGCCCCATCCCTGGAAGTGTCCAAGGACAGATTGGACAGGGCTTGGAGCAACCTGGGATAGTGGAAGGTGTTCCTGCCCATGTCAGGAGGGTGGAAATAATTGTTCTTTAAGATCTCTTACCACCCTAAACAATTCCAGGACTCTACGAATCTATGAAGACAACTGTGTATCTTCAGACTTCTCTTTAAATCTGGTTGCCAATTCTTAATCTCCAATCAAGAAGAAAGTATCACAGAAGGAACTAATTTTATTGTTTCTACAATCCACTTGCTCCCTCCAAAAAAGTCCCAAAATATTAATGATCACACGTACCAGAAATCAGTCAAGAATTTCTGAGTAGGTTTAGTTTGGCTTCATTAAAAGAGCCAAGGGGCATCAGTTTTCCAGGCTGGTTACCACATCCATAATGCTACTCAAGCTACAGAAAACTGCATCAGTTCTTCTTTATTAAGCAAAACAAAACAAAACAAAACAAACAAACAAACAAAACCCCCAAAAAAACAAATTAAAGAAATTTTATATTCCTCTAATGAGACATGTTGTCTTCATTAGCATTCCTGTGAGGTATTACACAAAACAAACGGAACAAGCCCGTTCTGCACAAAATAACTACTTTGGTCTGCAATCAAGTATCTTGCTCTAAGTCTTTGTACTGTTCACCACTTTCCCTATTAGTTTTAGCTGACTTCACACTGTGTGTCTAGTTAAATGGTAGTGTCAAATGCAATGCTGTGGCATTTTGTCTGCACACGATGCCAGAAATAAATATATGCTAATATTAACCTAGGGATTGAAATTTATCACGCAGCTTAACCAGGGTCTTTTTTTCCAGGTACCTTTTCTACAACCCACATAGCTGTCTTCTAAATACCTTCCTTCATATTAATATAGGTAAGTGTATGAATTTGTCATTGCATCATTGGTTCCAATATTTAAAAAATAATAATTAAAAAAGAGGAATTAAAACCAGGAAAAAATGTAGGAAGTAGGCATGTTAAAATTCCTCAGCTCTTAAAATGATACAACATTTCTATGCATACTACATAGGGGTGACTGTAGAAGGCTGGATATACTGCTCTGGAAAGGAATGAAATTTGAGAACGAAATTAAAAATTGTCCATGAAATTACTATGAAATAAACCCAAGATCAGGATATCTTCTTTTGAATCCTCCTTATTTGCAGATGGACTTATTATCTGAGTCATTAAAAAATATTAATTCATTGTTTCTTCTTAAAAGAACAATAGCAACCCAACTAATTATAACTCATATAGTCCCCTGGAAAAGTGTGCGAAGTTCTATCTCATAGAAGGCTGGAGACTTAGAGCATCTTGCAAAGGCAGTATCTTCAGAATGCAGTCATTAAGTAAATTCAGTAAATGGTTTGCTCTTTTCAACCTAATTTTATAGCAGTTTTGTAGATAGTGAAACCAAAGCAGAGGTAAACAAGGTGAAATTAGGTGAAATATGCTAAGTCACAGCCAGAGCTCTCCTACGATTATAAGCCTTTTAAGTTCAAGCCATCTGACTCATGTTTTCTTTCTTCATGCAACTTTGATCTACAGATGTAAAATCTTGCAACAAATTAAGGAACAACTGAGGCATAGAACCAAACAATGCATTTTTATTTAAAGCTCTTCTACCATCACTTTTTCCCACCTTGAGTAGAGCAGTACTCACAAATTTAAAAACTACTGTGAAGGGCGAAATGAAACAACAGAGTTCGAACATTGATGAATATCCAGTTGGCACTTCAATAGACCTAATATTACTACTGAGCAAAAAAGAACCTCAGGGACTCCATTCTGCTTTCACTTATGTCAGTAAATCTAGAGTAACTTCACTACAAATGCTGTAGTCAATAGTTATTTCTGATTTACATTTATGAAGCTGAGAGAAAATGGGGCTTTAATTGATCAGCAAAGCCTGTCTCAATGTAGATTTTTCTCCAGCAGTCATCTTACTGTAGTAATTTCAAGAAAAATAAATAATAAGATTCAAACACCACAGTAAGCCGTTAAGGAAGTTATATATCAAATAAGCCCCAAAAAGCTTGGAGAATTGCAAACAGAAGTGTTGCCTTACAGGTCTCATTCCTTATGTAGATTTAAATAATTCAATTGTTGAATAAATCTTCTATACTCTATTTATTCAAGCATTTTCAACTTTCATTTCCCAGAAGCCATGCCAAGAGTCATAAGAAAGAAGGATCTTTTTTGATCATTGACAACAGTGATGTGAAAATAAGTTGCATAGCCAAGTTTCTGCATATTGTATAGTAAAGGGACAGATAATGGTATGCTGCCTACAACTATCCTCAGCAAGAGTGGGACTGACAAAAAAAATAAAAAGTTTCTTCCCTAGGCTTAAATAATTCATTGGTTGAATCACTGAATACGTCTCAGATTTTGTCATGCATTCACAGATTTCCTGTGATACTTTTGCTGACAATAAAATTTAAAACCAAACCAAACAAAAACATACCTAGACTTCTCTTAAAGAGGCAAGAGTTTGATAAGAAATCCTTTGTAGTTTCAGGAAACTTACATCATATTGAAAATGATTGCTGTGTTCATAGTAGTAACTTTTATGGTAGTTGAAATAGGTTTTTATTATGTATTTTAAACAATTTTTCAGTCTTTTATCTGGAGTTCTTCGATCAGGTATGAGCTACAGGGAATTCAGAAAAGCTTTTTTCACTTCCCATGTTCTCCTCCTGAAATCAAAGTGATGGGGTTATCATGTTGTCAAATTCTGTTGCGTGACAAAAGTAGGCACAATACTGACAAAGGCTGAATTGACCCTCGTTCCCTTTAAAGGTTCGTGTGCAGTTGGCTCTGTGGTTTGATTGGAGAAACACAGCAAATCCAGGTTGCTGCATTTTCATTTTTTAAGGCAATAATTGCCTTGATAATTGCACTCATGGATTTGCTATGCCATTGCCGTAGAATCTAAACACTTAGAGCTCTAAGATTCATTGATTATGCATACATAAATGAAGACATGATATGCTGCAATGCAGTCTACTCTGGGGCAGAAATTAGGTAATGAAGAGCAATACAAAGAATCTTTTATCAGTCTTCTCAGCAGACATTGTGTTAGTTGGCAGGTTTGTTTAGAAATGATATACAGCCTGGGAGCAAATACTTGCATGTGGCAACTCCACAGTGATGAAATTTTGTCTGTTCACTTGTCTCAACTGTTTGTCCTGCCTTCTTCTCCCAACATTCAGCACAATTCATCAAGAAGGATTTTTGAACCAAAATGCTAACCTGATGTTACAGAATCACAGAATGAGTCAGGTTGGAAGGGACCACAGATGGTTATCCGGCCCAGCTTTCCAGCTCAAACAGGGTCATCCCAGAGCATGTTGTACAAGGCTGCGTCCGGATGGCTCTGGAATATCTCCAGTGGGGTATTGCTATCGAGTAAGGCCTACCTTTCACCTTTCTTAATCCCCTGGGGTATCGGAATGGCAAGGTAGACTTGAGTTCCTGGGAAACAGAAGATCCTGTTGGGTGGTGAAGAAATAGCAGTAACCGTTTCCTGGAGACAGCAAAGTTTTAGATGGGTTCATGTCGCGTTACCTGACTGTCTTGGGGTGATTTTATGATTATACTGTATTCCCCGATTGTCTGCTTTATGCCCAGAAATGGGTCCCATAGCTTTAAGCTGGGTCCAGGAGAGCAGGGGAGAGAAGCAAGGCGAATTCTTCAGGGCGGTTTGTGTTCAAGGACTCACACTCTCCCCCGTGGTCTCACTGCTGCAGATCCAAGGGACCATCTTCCTGCTTTCAGCCAGCCTGTTAGCAGAGGCAAGAAATTTTCCCAGGATTGCATACTGAAATCCTCTGGAACTGCTTCTTCTTCTTCTTCTGGAGCTGTTCAGCCTAGCTGTGATCTGAGAACCAGATCATTGGACCCTGTGGACAGGCAGGGAGGATGCGGGGATGCCGCATCCCGGCCTTGGGCCTCGGGAGGGGCTGAGCCAGCTACAGAGGGAACTCTAAAACCACCGGCTTTCTCCACAGTGAGGAGGTTTAATACCTAACATTAGTCATTTGTTTCCTGTGCCTTGCCAGCACTCTGCTTGTTAAATAAATAGTTTTTTTCACTTTCATCCAAGAAATTCCTTGTGTATTGGTGGGGGAGGGAGTGGTGAAACCTGTCTTCTGGGGAGGAGACGTTCTTTCAAGAGCGCTTTCCCCTAAACTTGTCTCAAACTCAGACACTGACTCTGTGTTTTAAGAGAAATGTTATCTGAAATCTTTATCCATTGATTATTAAGAATAAAACAAATGTTTTACACCATACGGTTGGGCAGAAATCTTTTCATCTAAGCGATACGTGGCCATTCATGAGAAAAAGGTGAGGCAAGGCAAGTGAGTATCCTTCATCCCAGTACACCACTGTAGCCATAAGGATAAAAGGCCTGGCATCTTGAGTCAGCACGGGGTTGTACAGTGCAGACATATCAAAAAATGTCAAACTGCTGAAGTGTTTTGTCAAATACCTTCCTGCCACTTCTCAGCTGATTTAAAATCAGACCAGAGCTAGGAATGGTTCCTTTGTTCATTGTTACTGTCTGAACTTCCACACATCCATAATATGGCTGGGCATGGTGTGAGTTTGTTTCTACAAACTCTTAAAACAGTATTAAAATTCGTTTCTTCTGCTGCTAGCTCTCCCTGGTTTTACTCTCATTTCAGTATTAATTAAGGATTCTTATGTTGCTGAAAACAGGAATTTCAATTTTAAAATGATAATTTCAATAATACTGAAAGGGCACCTGAAAAAGAAACTTGTGGAAAAAAGAGAAAAATAATAATAATAATAATAAAGTAAACCAAAGTGACATTTCTGGTTTATCATGACTTAATATTTTTCTGTTTCATTAAGTACAACATTTGCTGGTTTTCCTCAGTAACTTTCTGAAAGATATATTTTCTTATGAAACACTATTATTAATGCTCATTTGGATCAAAAAATAAGCCTTCATAGTGTCTGAAAACATTTGATTTTCCTCGTCACTCTACACTGTAATTTATCACCACAGTGAACACTGGACCATATATTCCTGGCTAACTCAGATAAAAGTCTACTGATGAAAACAGCATTTCCTAAAGTAAAACTTAGGAGTTGGAAAAAATATCCAAACAACCTGGTACTGCAGAAAAGCTGTGTGAATCACAGGTAACCTAAAAAGACTTCAGAGTTCACTGGGACATTGGAAAAATTAAGTAATGAGGACTTCTGTAAAAGGAAAATTTGGTGACAAAAAAAGAGGTACAGAAACAGAAGCAGGAGTGAAGTTTTTTTTTATTTTTCATTTCAGACAATATGTTCTGAAATAACTTTAGAGATGAAAAATAGGAGAGCTGGCACACATGCATGCATAGAAGGATACATTCAAGGAGGCTTTCTCTGCTTATTGAAGCTTTATTTTTGACTTTACATGTTTGAAGTTTCCATTCAGGAACGTTCTGTCTCTACTTTTTTTTTTTCCTTCCTCTCTCAAGAGTTTGCAAAAGAAAAAGGGGAAAAAAGGCTCTGCTGTGCTCATACATTTTTCCTATTTCTTGAGTTAGCTCAGGGTGGGAGGTGCAGTTTGCTCTTCCTTTCATTAGTTGCTTTGAGATTCACATCTTTTGTTCTTCGAACTCTCTTATTTGAAATTCTTTTCTTTAAGTCAGCAGGGAGCAAGGGTTGATGAGCCCCAGCCTCAGCTACAGCCTTGGGGCAAAGAGTCTTCTTTTTGAATAATAGTCTTATGGTTTTGTTGTATTTTATTTTTCCCTAAAATGTATCTTGGATATGTTGATTTGTAAAAGGCTCTTCTGAGGCTTGCACTCATCCTCTTTTCTTTATAGTTTTATGACTTTTTTATTTTTCCCTCACTGTGTTATAAGTTTACAGAATGTTTATACTTCTTTATTCAAAAATCACCATCCTGGGTTTGTTTTTTTTTTTTTATTATGTCTTTGATAGATATATCTTTCCATTCTGTGTTTTACTTTTCTTAAACTGATTTAAGATCAGAGTAAACATTTGCCACCTGTCTTCCTAGATATTTAGTGAGAACAAGTACTGAATATCATGGTGCATTCAGTTTTCATACATAAAGGATTTTTACTGGGACATTACATGCCACATTTCATTGTTTAAACCAGCACTTAGAAAGATGAATACCATGTAGGTCTGGGAATTTTGTTAAGAGACAAGAGGTAAAATTTTCTGCAATATTTTTTTTATTTATTCCTAGTTTTCATGTTTTCTTCTGTATAATCTAGTGCTTAAAGCACTTACTTAAGACTCATCCTTCCTGAGCCTGAGTTCTTCTGTTACCCAAGAACAGCCCTATCCTCTAAATATACGTGAATTCGTGACTCCTGTTGAGGCATTCCTGGCTACACACTGGGTCATCAATATTCATAGGGAGAGAGCATGAAAAAGAAAACATAGTTTGGAAGCCTAATGCCCCTGATACTCCACTGAGAGGAAGGTGGTCTGTGTTCTAATCCTTGTCTTCCTTATTTTTCTCTTAAATTACCAGTCAAAAGGGAAATCTGTGGTTTTCTCATTTCATGCTGGTACAGCCTTTTCACTGTAGTATAACATTTCAGACTTCACAGGCAGCATATTCATTCCACACAATCCCATGAAGTTCTTTGTGTCTGAGAGAGCTGCACTGAACGGTGTCTGACATTCCTTTCTTGTGAAAAGCAGGGCCCTTCTCCTGATTGGGAAAATTATCCCTTTCAAAAATGCTGTATTCAATCCCAGTTAATCACACAGTTTGGTTGACTTACTTGAATTTGCTTCATTTTGCTTTGGTCAGTAGAATTGTTTGGAACTTGACATTAGCCATTCTGGGAAGCATGTGTGACATTTTGCTATAAGAGGCTGTTTTTTAGTACACATATCGATTCTTAAATGTTCCCCAACCAGTGTTAAAGATGCTGAAAGCACCCATAGCCACTGTTTGATTAATTTGTACATGTTTCTCTTTTCATTTTAATGTATGTTCCCCATCCCTTGGGAAATGTCTGTGGCATATTCCTCATGACCTCTTAGTCTTTAACACAGATCTTTGGAATATATATGTTCAAAGCCTTTTACGCTAATGTAAATGGACACATCTTGCTCCCTCTCTGTTGTGGCCTGGGGGTAGGGGGACACAAGCTCTATATACTTTTATGTGTCCAATTCATTCCATTACTAGGAGAAAGCAATATCTTCATAACACCAGCTGTAATCAACATCTTCCCAGCTGTAGCAGAAGTGAGCCTCCAGATTTTGTTAACGATGCAATTCAGGGTTCAAGACAATTAAATTGCTGCTGGTGGCTTTATATTTTATTTCTTATTTTTACTACCATTTGCTTCTCTGTTTCCTCTTTCTGCTTCTTTGTCCCTGTCATCCCAAAAAGAAACTTATGTGCACTACAAAAATCTTGTACTTAGAAGAAAGTGTTGAAAGGGTTTTCGGTGTCCAGTATGCCACCAAAAGTATTCATAACACTATTCAAAAACTGAGGAAAATCAGTAGCACAGACAAAAAAGCCATGACCACTCTACAGGAGAAAATGCTGAGACTTCCCGACTGAAATGTATTACAGGAACATGTCATTCCAAAGACCTTTTGCCAGGGAGAAGATATCTTGTTACATCATTGTACATTTAGTTTGTTTTCATGATCTTAAATTGTCTAATTTTGAAAAAGGTAAAATATTCTATTTTACATCACCTCTCGAATTTATTCTCTATTACATTAATAGCAATTAGTATAATATTTATAATATCATAAATTATTTTATGGACTCAGTCTAAGATTTTGTACCTATTTTTGATTATACTTCTATGATGCTTCCAAATATAATTCATTACTCAATGTGAAACCTGAAAATTTTGATCCTTTTGTCTTAATGTGAATTAATAGTGTTGACAGAACAAATTTCAAATATCAACTTCTCTTTCTTCTTTGTGTCTTGATATGAAATCTAAGTCCATGTTAAAATGTCACAAGTTCTTGTAAAGTAGATATTATTTTCTGAACATCACAAAGGTGGAACAGTTCACAAGGAATTTTAATGGACACGCTCTTGCTGGAAATTGTTAGAACAAAATCTGATATCTTTATTAAAAATATACTTCAATTCAGCTCCAGGGAGGAATTTATGGCTTGTGTGCCATGGAAGAGAAAATTCTCAAGCTGGAGAACTACAAAGAGATTCTTGGAGGTGTTATAGGGGGTGTTGTTTTGTTTCTACCTTTTTTTTTCTTTTTTTTTTAACATAGTGGGGTGTGTTCATAGGAATATCAGTGCAAACCATCTTATCCTTCCTCTAGTTTCTGACTTAGGCGGCAGATGCCAATGGAAAGATTTTGACATATGCTGAAAGTATGAAATTATTTGACCCTTTTCTATGTATTCACTTTCCAGTCATCAGTGAGGCTGGGAACTTCCTGAACCACAGATTGTGTACACTGTGTTGTTAACAACAGCTTGGGTCAGATCCTCCTTGTTCATATGGGCAGGAATTTTTAAAAGGCAGCTTGCAAGCTGTTCCAGCTAACAATTTGTCTTGTAGGTACAGTCGTGCTTGGTCCTTATGAGGCTCTCATAATTAATTTATGAACATCTACTTTATTCTATGTTAAATAGATTCTTCCTCATTACTTAGGTGTAGTTGGCAACTTCTAATCATGCATTAAGATCATCTGGTGTAAATATAGCCATCTGGAAGCTAAGCATCCAGTTTCAAATAGTCATCTAGGTTCTTTCTTAAAGAGACATTAAGCAGTTCCCAAGGACAATTTAGTCTGCTGCAAAATAAATGACTGGTTGTTGGAATGAATTTCTCTCCAGATATGGCTCCTTTGGGTTGAATAGGGAGCCCAGATAAAATAATTTAGATGCCCTGTTTTCATATGGTTATCTCTGAGAAGGATCTCACCTGCATTAACGAGGACAGCTTCTGTTGTGCAAAGCTTTTCTCTCCTCACTTCACTAATGTGACTTTAGTGACCCAAGTGCGCAGGCACCCTGCCCTCCTGCTAAGCTGTTAGCAAAGAGACTGCAGAGAGAGGCTGCAGCTATGCTAATAAATTAAATCAGAAGTGAACCACTTTCTGGTCCAGCCCAGCTTGGATTTAAAGACATTAATTTAGCTCTCAAAACAAATCAGCTGCCTCCACACTACCTACTAGCCCAAAATCATATTAATCCCAGACTGTGTCAGAATGAAATCTGAAAGAACAGTAGATGAACTAGGCTCAATCTCACCTGATTATTTAATAGCATGGGTGAGTGCAGAAGGGATTTTTTGGGTTGTGCCGTGGCCTGATTAGTCACAGAATCACAGACTCATTTAGGTTGGAAAAGACCTCTAAGATCATTGAGTACAATCTTTGCCTGACATCACCATGCCAATTAGACCATAGCAAAAATCACAACATCCAGTCATTTCTTGAACATCTCCAGGGATGATGACTCCACCCCCTTCCTGGGCAGCCCATTCCAATGCTTGACAACCACTTCTGTGACTAAATTCTTCCTGATGTCTAACATGAACCTACCCTGGCACAGCCTGAGGTTATGTCCTCTCATTCTGACACTTTTTGCCTGGAAAATAGGCTGGCTCTACCTTCCTTTCAGGGATTTGTAGAGAGCAAAGTGTCCCCTGAGCCTCCCCTACCCCAAGCTGATTCCTCCCAGCTCCCTCAGCCATTCCTAATATTACTCACTCTGCAGACCCTTCTCCAGGTCTGTTGCCCTTCTCTGGACGTGCTCCAGCACCTCAGTGTTTTTCTTGTTGGGCGCAGAAGTGAACACAGCACTCGAGGTGTGGCCTCACCGGTGCCCCCAGCACAGGGGGATGGGCACTGCCCTGGTCCTGCTGGCCACACTATTGCTGACATAAGCCCAGTGCCATTGGCCTTCTTGCCCACCTGGCCACACTCCAGCTCATGTTCAGCCACTGAAAACCAGCACCTCCAGGTCCTTTCCCACTCAGCAGCTTTCCACCCACTCTATCCCAGCCTGGAGCTGCAGGAGGTTGTTGTGACCCAAGGGCAGGACCCGGTACTTGGCCTGGTTGAACCTCACACACTTGGCCCTGGCCCATGGATCCAGCCTGTCCTGATCCCTCTGCAGAGCCTCCCTGCCCTCCAGCAGATCCACACTCCCACCCAAAGTCTCGCATGTGTGCAATAGTTCTTGTCTCTCTGACATGTGTTTGTTGGGTGATTTTGTGCAAAATTATGCAACATTTTTCAAATTCTTTAGTGCACTAGAGAAAACTCTGATCCTTTTGTCTATTGTGATCTTCACAAGAACGTCAGCAGTGGTAGGGAGATTTCATCTTGCGACCACTTCTCACCATGCTGTTTCTGATCACCGCACATTTGCTTTCCAGAGGTTTACCTCACTTGCCTCTCGTCATTCACCTTAAACTCCATAGCTATTTTGCAAGATTTAAAGAACAGAAACCCCTCTTTATTATAATCTTTTTGTGAGTGTGTTCTCTAATTCTGAACAAAATGTTGAAATGTTATTCAAAGTGTTATTCAACACCATTAATTGAAAAAGGATTTTACAGAGAAGCCAATAAATAAATAATTAAATTGAAAAATAAAAAAGTAAAAATAATAAATTAAAAGAAAGAAAAAAGAGCAAGTTGCACACAGGCTGGTTTGAGAATGATAGGATTTAGTTGGTTTTGGGTTTGATTAATCTGTTGGGTTTTTTTTTTTTTCCTTCTATTTAGGCCATTTACCTGAACTACCATATATAAAAAAAATTTGTTATTAATACTTAGTTTTCAGGATCTACGTGGAATCACAGGATTTAAACTAATTTGTTTGTAGGACAGAAGCCTGAATCTAGTGAGACGGTGACGTTTTCTTACTTGTTAAAATGGGTTCAAGACAACTCTAAAGATGTGTGGAGATTCTTTGCTGTGAGAATAGAGTCCCTACATGTCTCAGTAAAAGTTTTAATTTTTCTTTTACAGATATTGTGATCCTATCCCTACATTCTTCCTCAAGGCAAATTTTTTTAACTCATGGCTTTTTGCTTTGTACTTTTTTTTTTTTACTTTTTCTTATAACTCATCTTTTATGAAACAACAGACTACTCTCCCAAGAATATCTGAAAGAAAGAGGACCCATGGGTCAGACACACACCCTTGACTTTCTACAATAGAGTTCATTAGGAAACCAGAGTAATTTGGTTAGATGGCCCAGAAGAGGGAATATTCAAGCTTTAAATAAATACACAATAAAAATAGCACACTGTTACTATAGGGTTACTGGACTGTAGCAGTAAATGAACTGAATAAAATTTTATGGCTTCTTAACATGCTGAGGTTTTGCAGTGTCGTCCATCTTGTAGCCTAACAACATTTCCCAGCCTGCTATCAGCGAAACTAATAGTGCGAATGGAAATTTTATGAAAAATGGGAAATCTGCGTTGGTTTTATATTGTGTCAGTAGAATGAATAAAGACCATATTTTGGCATTACTAGCTAATGGTAGAAAGTGTGGCGGGAGGGAGAAAGAAAGAATGGCTACATTTTCAGCTTTTGAATTGATGTTTTTTAAAGAGTTGGCTGTAATTATGATACTTGAATGTGATTATCATTAAGCTGATAAATTATTTAGTAAGAAGGTGAACAACGCGAAGAGATCATTGATGTATTCAAGCATCTCAGTTGTATTCCATAAGTCTCCTTGTGACTCCCAGACTGCTGTATTAATCACATGGATACCACAGATATGTTCTGTTATTATCTTTCACTGCAAGGTCAAAGTTTTGTACTAACACATCGTATGGGAAGGCGTAGGTGGGGGAGAAGAAACCTCAAAATTATTAATCATACCACAGAGCAACGATAACAATGGTTCTTTGCTGACTTAAAATGAATTCCTTAATGCCCCTCAAGCCAAGATGTCATAATGACCTCAGTATCAGACCCCCTTAGCACAGATAACATGTAAATTGGATGCACAGGAAGCAGCAGGTACAAGAGCAACAGAGCAGCACTCACTCGAGTTCTGCTTCTGAGCAGCCATGAGCACAGCAGCACAAGTGTGGGAATATGCTTCCAAAACAGAGCTCAGGATGGACTTTGCTTACATGTCAGGAAAAAAAAAAAAAAAAAAAAAACAAGAAAGAAAAAACAACTTATTGAGTAATAAAGAGAAAACATGAGGGATTTTTTAAAGAAAATCAGAACTCAATTCCCTTTAGTGACAACCGTCTGAGTGAACAGCACAAGCACATCCTTTGATAATATATCAACCTGCTACTAGTAACACATCCATAGCAGCTAACACTGTATCTGCCAGAAATTACCCCAAAACTCATTTAAATGAACTGCCTAAATACTCTTGTGAGCTTTCTTGTAATAAGTTTTTCCTAAAGGTTTTGTTCTTTGAATTAATTCTGACTGTTTCTTTAATATAATAATTTACCAAAGAGTTGGAATAAGTCAGATAATTTATTTTAAAGGAAAAGAAATACAAGTAAATTTTAATAAAATGGCCAATGTCTTAAGATCCCAAGGGTTGAGTCTCAAATAGATGTTATATATTTATATATATGAGATCAAATTTAAATGAATATGGAATTCCTTTAAATAGGAATATTGCCAAATTACATCATGGCAGAGCCAAAAGATTGATATTTTCACAACTTTATTATACTATTTAAGAGGAACTCGAGGGGCTTTTATCAGACCTTTATTAGTTTGCATGCTAAACAAGTAATCTAAGTAGTCATTTCAATTTCCTTTGTCCTGAGAAGACAGAGAGAAAGAGGAATAAAGACAGAAGAAGAGGATACGAAGGAGAAAACTCTTGAGAATGGAATAGAAAGAGAATGAGAGACAGAGAAAGAAGGAGAAAGGCAGAAAGAATAAAGCAGGTAATTCCAGAGTATGACTATTTTAATTCATGTATCAATCACTGTTTTGTACTTTCCAGGTGTTTCTCTCATCAGTAGCCGTAAAGGAAATATGCATAACTACTTATTAGTAGCCAGATTATGAAATCAATTAAAATAAATCCCATCTTTAGTGACTTGCTGTTGAACTCATCATTCATCAAACGGTTTCAGCCATTACTAGTTGTGAAAATTTTACTATGTCCATAAAATATCTCAATAGTTAATATGTTATTTTGAAGAAACACCACTTTCAGTGAAATAGATTTAATCAATTTTTTAAAATAAAACTTCCTCAAGATCAATTTGATCTTCAAATATTTTTAAAAAAATATGGTTGCTGTAGGCTAGTGAACTGTATTTTATCCCTTGTTCACTGCAATATTTTAAAATCTGAACAAGAAAGTTTGGGAGTTTTTTCCCATTATTTTGCTAAATCTCTTTTTGAAAAGACTTGAAAAATGCAGAGAAGCATTGTGAAATTATTTTCCTATTTCTTTCCTTCTTTAGGCTGGAAATGTTATTCAAACTAAATTCTTACTATTATTTTCTTTTCTCAATTCCCCCAGAAGATCAGTTCAACATTTTCCCTTTTATTTCTCATACTTCTTTTTTTTTTTTTACTTTTTTTGACTTTTATGACTTTTTATACTTAAGATATTGGCAGTATAATATAAACAAAAACAATGTGCCATTTAAGGTAAATTTCAAAGATTTTATATTATTCTCATGACTTTCATGTAGCATAACAGACACATAGACCTTGTTTTAGCCCGGGGAAAAAGAATGACTTAGTTTTGAAGAACACAAAAGCAATACTATTTTCCATATCACCAAAGCTTATGCATAAAAGGTTAAAATATAATATGCTGTGTATGTCAGGGAGTTGCTAGGAAAGCTATGACCATAGTAAAATAATTTATTCAGTTGAATTTCAATATTTGCAACGATTTTCTTATGCCATTCTTATGCAGCCACATTCAAAGGTTTTTTATTTATCATTAGAAAAATGATGCCTGCTTGAACTTAATTAATTAGCTGCAGCTATTTATGAAACGCACAATGTTCCTGTTTCTTTGTCTGTATGTGACTGGTTTGTTTCTTTGTCTATATGAGCAGAACTAAAACATAGTTTAGAAATTCTTGATCCTGCTTTAATCAGGCAGAGGGACTATATGATCCCCTCTGGAGTGATTTACGAAAATCTATGAATCCTGTTCTTGACTCTTTTTAGGATTAGTGACCTAGAAGATGTAACTTAACACAAATCAGGTCTTCTGCCTTTCTCCAGCCATTTCCCATTTTGCTGGTGGTCGGTTGATAACACGTCAGTTTTGTGAAGCTGTCTGAATGAAATGCACATCTCAGAAATGGAAAGCATTTCTGGCACAGCAGTGAAGAAAATAGAAAAAAAATGTAGTAAGGGGTTAAATTTGCAAAGGGAAAAACAGTCTTTGTGTCATGCCAGCAGCTGTGAACAAAATTAATTTGCCTCTCAAATATAGCCCCTAGGGAAGATCCCAGGAGTGTTATGTGAAATAAAAGGTTGTAAATGTCCCAGAGACCTTATGCAATTTTAGGGCTTGTTCAAAATCAGAAGTGAAAACTAAATAGTGCTAAAAAGAGAATGAAACAATAAAATAAAAACATTTGAACTCTCACTGTATATTGTTTAGGAGGCAAAAGTCAGACATAACTGAGCATTCATCCTCCTGCTTCAGTTTTTATCTCAACTCTGCTCTGAGTTTTCCTCCATTCTCCTGGCTAACTCAGTTTGGGTTTTTTGCTGTTTTTTACCTTTTCTACTTCAGATGCTCTCTCCTCGTTTCTCTTTCTTCACTCTGCTTAATTCACCAAAGCAGTTGTGCCTGCTTGATCTGATTGACTTTAACAGGCTTTCTCAGAAGCTGTAAGTAAAGTCTGCGGTCTCTGTCCCCTTGCTCCTCTTTCAGCTGTGTACTTTCTTATTAACTTTTAAACACTCCAAATCTCCAGGGCAGTGAACCCCCCTAACTCTTTCTGGCACATATGGGAGCAGAAGACAACTGACATTTCATAGGAGCTGCTCAGCATTTCACCGTATTGATACATAAATGCCTGATGGGTCAGATCCAAAGTCTCCTGAAGTCAATGGAAAAATCTCTCATTGACTCAAGCAGGCTTTGGATCAAATCTTATTTGTTTATCTGCCCTTCTGTGTTAACCTTTTATGTTTCTCATCTTTCCCTATCAATACCTCTTGCTGGAGGCAATCTTGGCAGGACTAAAAACATGGTGAAAATTAATAAGGTAACCACATTATTCAACATATCAAAAAAAAAAAAAAAGAAAAAGAAGTTTTCTTGAGTTGACTTCAAATGAGCAAAAGTTTCAGAGCAGAGCAGAGCAGCACTTAGATTATTAGATTTGGTGCACTGGATTTTTTGCTTCTTTGGCCTCTTACTGAGAAATTAATTTGTGAAATTTCATGTAACTGCAGAGACTCAAAGTAATCCAAAAGAGAATGGGAAAAGATTCAGGGGGAAGGAAGAAGCAGGAAATGGGGGAAAAAGCCCAAGCAACACTCCTCCTTGTTTGATTGGGTTATTTTAATTTTAGATTCTTTCTTTCCTTTTATAAAACACATAACTCAGTGTGCAGATTCTCTGCAGTTTATAAAGAAAACATGAGATATGCTGATGCATAAAATATTGGGCCCAGCATCACAGTATGTGCAAAATTCCATACAAAATTCAGATGTGCAGTGAAATAGGAATTCCTTATTTCTCGTCTAGATTAAAATGGGTGCATAATTTATCTGGTGCAAAACATATGCAATGCTCCTTCTTAATAATTTATACAAAAAAAAGATGCTTTGGCATTTGGTGTCAAGGACAACTCTCACAAAAGGCTGACAGGGAAACGCATGCTAAGCCAGCATTTCGTTTAAGTAAAAGACATCTTTTTTATTATCCCCCTTCCTCATTTTAATTTAACAGACACAACATAAACGTTATCAAAATTATAAGAATTAAATGACTAAATTAACTTATCTAATAATTCATAAATTTCAAGATATTTCCATGGCATGGCGAGGAAATGCATAAGCCTTAATATTTGAGCTGTGTTATATATGGATCAGTAATGGGAACAGAATCTAGAAACCTGAGAAGAGTTCTCATGATTTAAGTATTTATTTAAATACATAAATAAAACAAATAGACAATGGGGAGAATAGCAATCCACCCAAAGGTCACACACGGGCTTAGATAACATAGTGCTAAGCAAACATTTCATACCATGATAAGATTACTCTTTTATTCAGCTTGAGCATACAGAAGACTAACAGAGTGGGTTGAGGTCTCTCAGGGACTTCATGTCTAAGTCCTAAAACTCTTTGCCTATTAAAATATCCTGCACACTCCTCATGATCCTATCAGTCACTGCAGGGTCCATAAATAGTGGGTGGACGATGGAGGGGACACTTCTGAATGGGATCCGATGTTTATGAAATCTGCAGGCAGGGAAAAAAAATCAAATTATTTTTCTTTGAGGGGACCAGGGGAGCATAGATAGAGCTGAGACGGTTTGAGAAATCAAACTATTTGCCATTACAGAGAAATAACAGTCAGGATTGGACACAGGCATGAACTGATGGAAGGACAAAGCAGGTGTACAGCATCATCCTTGTAATGTATCAGAGAATCTAAGCCTCTACAAGCTCCTGCTGATGGGGACCTGTAGGGTTCTCGACCTTCTGTGGAAAATAAATCCTTATTAATTAGTAAATTTTGTGGTGGGTTGACCTTGGCTGAACACCAGGTGCCCACCAAACCCACCAAGCCCCGCTATCACTTCTACTTCCCAGCAGGACAAGGGAGAGAAAATAAGATGCAGAGCAACTTGAGTTTGAGATAAGGCAGCCTATTAATGCAAAAGCGAAAGATTGTGCATGAAAAACCAAAGAGAGAAAAATAGGTTTGTTCTCTACTTTCCATCAGTAAACAATGTCTGGCCACTTCCCAGGAGGCAGAGCTCCAGAGCTTCACTTCATGAAGATATACTTCACAAAATTTCTGTTTGAGGTAGGTAAACTGAAACCACGACACAGAGAAGACACACTAGAGACACCAAAACCCAACATGCTTTATTCCTATGTGCAAGGATGTACACCTGTACAGAAAACTTTAGTGCAATACGAACAGATTGTGACTGGGCATCACGCAACTGTGGCTGACGTGTCTTCTAAAGGTCTTCTTGTTTTGGTGAAATCCTGCAAATAGCAAGCTCCAGTCCTGAGTAACAGAACTTCTGATTAGATGGTGACAAAAGCAAGGACTTCATTGACTTTGCAGATGCTTTCCAGATCTTGGTGGAGTTTGTGGAAGGTAAAGCTTTTCATGTTACAAAACCTGTTCCTGTGGATTCATAGCACTTGGTGGGAGGGGGTGGGCAGGACACAGAAAAATGTGACTAAAATCTCGTTTCTTATTTTCTACCTCATACAACACATTTCAGAGGGAGTAGAATTTCACTGACTAGGTTTAAACTGCTTTCAATTTTATATACAGACCTCAGACTTCTATCTGATCAGCTGTTTACCTAATAAATAAAAATACGTTTCCTTGCTGGAGGTTTCAGGGTTTCCACGCTTGCACATGATCTTTGTGCATATCCTTTTTTAAATCTGTACAACTTTAGCACATGACATACAGACACACATGTGACAGGATTGATGGGAATAAATATAATTTCTGCTTTGGGATATATTTCTCCCTTTACATTTTTATGCTTTATGAGATTGTTATAAGTCAATATTGTCCATCAAAAATGACAACAACAAAAAAATGGAACATATAAGGAGAAGGAAGGAAGGAAGGAAGGAAGGAAGCAAGGAAGGAAGGAAGGAAGGAAGGAAGGAAGGAGAATAAATATTGAATAAATACTGAAACTGTGTGATTAAAATAAAAATGTATGGTAAAATTTATTGTTAGGTAATACAGACACAGAAATTTGATTGCAAAGAATAAAGCCTTACACCTGGATTTCTTAAGTACAGGTGATAATTTATCACCACTTGCCTAACAACCTTACTTATGGACCACACTCAGAGAGTTTTCACAAAAGTTTTTTCAGACTTGTTGACAGTACATTTCCAGATCAATGAGCTTCGTAAGTGACAGGAGATCTTATCCTTCTGATAAAAATAATATCTCATGAGAATTTTTTTCCAAAAATTGTTTGTTCACCTTTTTGATATAAGGCTTAAAATATCAGATGAAAAGTTATCTCTCTCTAGGGCCTGGACGATTTGCTTCACCATCTCAAGAAATTGGTTGTTCTGGACAATATTATGGCTTGTGGTGTCTTGTATTCACAGCAGAATAATTTCTCAACCTCGAAGTGAAGTCCATCAGTATCAGAAACTGTTGTGTTGAAGATCAGTATTCAGTACACCATTTCTAAACCATCACCCAGTATGCCTTCTGCTCAGAATCATCAGAACAGTTAAAACTAAAATTGCCTTCCCTCTCCCACTCTTCAAATCAGAGTAAGAGGTTTGGTGATCAGTGATTATGGGCAGTTTCCTGCCATAGAGATATTATCAACATCCCTGCACACTGAAAATGATGGCTTGGAGCCTTGTGCATAATTTTGCTCAGCTGGCGCTTAAGATCTTGGTGCATAAATAGTGAGTTTGCTTCTATGCTAATGTATAGGAAAATAGTTATTAACAGTTCACGCAGATATACATACTGTGTCCTGAAGCTCTGCAGGTCTTTTCGAACCTTCACAATTCTATTATTCTTTTTTTGGTTTGTTTTGTTTTGTTTTGTTTTTTTCTGTTGTTCCTCGTTAGCTTCCTTTTGAATATTTCACTGATGCGTAGCGTGATAGCCTCATTCAAAGAGGTGCTGCTTTTGAGTGGATCTCCATCTCATCCTCCCTGACTCAGGAGGGTGAGCACATTTAGGGTTGCGCCAGTAGATGAGGTCATTGGTTGATTGTAGAAATTTTCTGTAAACAGGCTGGAAAAGACTGCTATTGGGACTTCGGTGACAACATTTTTAGGGTGGCTGGCAGAACCAGCAAACAACACGAGACAGGACTTAAATTATGGTATCTTTGCACATTAACAGTATTGATTTATTATTACTGACTTTCTTAACTTTGCTTGATATCACCTTGTAATACTTGATTTCTTCTTTTTTCTCTTTCTTTAGAAGAAGCCTCTTTTTTTTCTTTGTTTTCAGAAACAGAGCATTGCTTTAAGGAACAAGCATTGCCTTCATAAGACAATCCAAAATACTTGTGTGTAGCCTTTTCTTTTTCCTCTCAGTAACATGTAAGTGTAATGGAATAAGACTGTAGGGAACTATTTTCCAACAGAATATAGTGTGTAGTGGACATGGAAACTATGCTTTTATTGTTATTAAAATATCGTCCCTCTGCTTAACGCATTCTACTGATAAATCCAAACTGCATTGAGTCCATACTGGCAGCTAAGAGATCCTCATACACGCATTTGGCAAAGATTCATAGATTTTTTGTCATTGAATTTTACTAGTAGAGAGTGGCAAAAAATTTAGTGTTGAAAAAATGGGGGGAGTTATGATATGAATTGCAACAGTATAACAAAATCAAAGTTACATTTTTGATTAATCTGGTCTCAGAGTGTAGGACTGGAGTCTAGATAAGCAATTTTTTAGTAGTTTGGGGTGATGTGTAAAGAACAGATTATTTCACAGGATTTTCAGAAGCTCTACACCATATATATACGTGCCAAAAAGATTTTAAATTTTCGCACTTCCCTAAAACATACAAACAGTTTAGTGTGGAAACAAAGTGAATCAACAACAAAAACACATTATATAAAGTCTTATGTATAATCTAGAGTACTAATCTTTACCTCTCTTGTTGTAACAATTGTCCATCGATTTCAAAGGAAACAGAGATGGCAGTGCCAGTATTCCCTCTTTAAAAATAAGGAAAATGAGGCCCAGTTAAACAAAGTGATTTGCTCTAGCACGACTAACAGAGTGCTGCTGGAGGCAGGGAAAAAATACTATAAAAGTAAGACTACACTGATTTTTCCATTATTTAACTGAGATGTTTAGACACAAAATTGAAGCAAAAGAAGAAAGATGAAATGTCAAACACCATACTGAGATATATAAACATAAATGTAGCCTGGGAGATACCTGAATTAATGCTCTGGTTTTCATGATAAGGACTTAGCTAGAGCATGGTATCCAATTCCAAGTGCTGTACTTCAGAGATAGAAGTGGAAAGTGCACACAGGAAAGCAAACAGTGACCAGGAGTTCAGAAAGATCAAAATGGAGAAAGATCAAAATAAATGGGGTCATTTTGTGAAAGTAGCGAAGGCTAACAAAGAAATTGATAACATCCTCAGGTTATATTCAAGGAAGATTTTTCCTGAATTTCCACAGGTTGAAGTAACACAGAATAGTTTGGTTGGAAAAGTTCTGGAGCAGTCAGAGTCAGAGGACCTCAACAACATATTTTGTAGGAATCACATTGGTAGATAGGGAGCCAAGACAGAGTAGCTGACCTGCTTCAATTCCTGAGCCTTTATTCTGTACATTTTGACTCTTTCTGTAAAATTTTCTGTCATACTGAAGTATTTCTGCATAATACCAATTTCTTTTTTTTGTGAAAGTCATACCTTAAGACCATACCAAGTGGCTTGAGACTGTGAAAAACTAGCACTTTCCTTTTGTTTTGTTTGTATGTGGGGTTTTTTTGCATAACAGTGCTGTATTTGACTTAGTAAGGGTTCGTTTGCTGCTGTTTTACAGGGTGTCTCTGAAATTCAGTGTCTAAAATCAATGAAGATTTTGGCCTACAGATTTCACCGTGTTTTGAGGATATTTTGTAGACAGAAAGGATGTTATTTTTTGATTTTTGACAGAAATTGTTGTCTGTTAGATTTTTCATCCATCATTTAATATTTTTATAACGAGATGCAAACAATTTTAAAAATCATTGGTTTTTCCTAACAAACGTCTCCAGCATTTAGTTCTAAAAACTCATCTAGATTTTTCACATGCTCCTAATAGTTTTGTTCTTCCATGTAGTCATCTATTTTTCCACACACAATACTTTCACGAATAAAAATTATGTAACCAGGTATTACGTTGATTTTTGCCTCTTTAAAATCACAGTAGAGACTCAGCCTGTCCTGCTGTGGATTCTTCTTCAGGAAATAAAAATCTATCCCTGGCTTGAGCCATGGCTGCAAAAAACAATTTCTGATTTATTTTTATTTAAGGTTTTCATCTTCTTATTTTCTTGCTTGCTCATGACTATAAATTAATCAAAGCTGAAACTCTGTAATTGCAACATAAACTACATGTTCCCTTTACTTCAGATTTTTTTCCAGAAACAATTGCTTACTTACTTAACTAGATTAGCCTTAAAATGTCAAAAAAGGTTATTAAAAGGAAAAAAGAAAAAGAAGGAAAAAGTCAGTTCTATCAAACACACATGTAAATAAACACATAAATCATTAAATTTACATTTTCTTGGCATTTTCTCAAAAGTCTTCAACTTTTTAATTTAGCCCAAATTTAGGAAAAAGAAACTGTTTTTTTAAATGCTTGTATGTGGTTTTTTATGTATAAATTCAGAACTGAAAAAAAATATATGAGGAAAGACCTCTTAGAAGATATTTTCAGTTTATTTTTTTTTTCACTACAGTAGATAAATAAATATACAGATAAACAATATAAACAAATGACCTTCAAAGTCACCTTACAGAACCTACAATCTCACAGGTGTTTTTAAATTTATTTCATAATTATTGTTTTTCTTGGTGAACAAAAGGTTTCTGACCCCAGATTTCATGCTCTGCCTCTCTCATCCATAAAGATTTTCTGTCTTAAAATCACATTATTACATAAGTTTACATAATATTGTATATTACACAAAATGGAATTATGTCAGGTAATATTGTATTATGTATGTATATATAATTATAATAATTATGTAATATATTATTATATTCATATTTTTACATCAATAACAATCCAATCTAACCCTCTCCTGGCCCAGCTCCCCGCAGTTTCCTTGGGTCCTGTCACTGGTCATAGAGAGAATCAGTGCCTGTCCCCTCCTCTTCATCTCGTGAAGATGTTGAGTACCCCAGTGAGGTCTCTCCTCAGTCTCCTCCAGGCTGAACAAACCAAGTGACCTCAGCCGCTCCTCACACGGCTTCCCCTCCAGGCCCTTCAGTATCCTCATTTTTTTTTTTTTTAAAAAAGTGTCCCATAAAAGAGAAAAGGCAAAATACTACCTAATTTCACTTTTACATGGTAACAATGGATTTTTTTTTCCTTTGGTAGTGCTCCCAAGCTTGGATTAATCTCATCTAACATTAACCATACAACATTAGATATCTAATCAGTGTTTGGAGTCTAGACTGCCTTGGTTCTCTATGGAAAGCAAAACCACCTCTAAAGAGTGATTTAGCTGGATGCAGACAGATATCTGAGATGATTATTGAGATGAATTTCCCCTTCCTGTAGATGGCTAAAGTTGAGTATGTTTAATGTGAATCTCAGTCTTGCTATAACTTTGCATAACTTCAGTTTTCCACAAGGAAATGGTCAGCTTTTCATCCACCTGTATGAAACCCCTTAAATTTAATAATCTTAATTCTCCTCTGACTCTCATAATTTTCATTTAAGTAATTTCATGGATTTGACTGACATTTACTACAGATATAGACAAATTTTAAAAATAGGGAAATAGAATACAAGGTGGAAAAAAAATGAATAGGGGTAAGATTTTCTGGTAATGAAAATGAAAAGTGGTCAATTGAAGGCAGTGGATTTGTGTTGATTTACATCCCTGTAGCAGGTTTCTCTGCCTAAGTAGAGGTAAAACAGCTCAAACTTCACCCTACTTGCAAGTTTTCAGTCATGGATGGAGAAGGAAAGGTCACGTTGCTTTTGGTATTGGAGAAGGCTTAGGACAGCCTGACTCACCAATCCCAAATTTAAGCATTCTAAGGATGTGAAGAACAATGTTTCCTGACAGAAACTTGCACTGGTGAGGATGTGTCAGACAAAGTTTCTGATAAAGGAACCCACAAGTGATTGTACTGATAACTTATCTTTAGCTGAGCTAAAGGCTGCTGAGCTGACACAGCCAGCCTAGAAACATTTGATTGACAGTCAATCACTATATAATACAGAAGCCTTGTCCTATTTTTTAACATCAGGCACTCCTAGCACACTCTAGGACTGTGCATGGATATTCCTCACTTAAGTGTGTATGCCTCTCAAGGTTACTTCTTGAGGCTAAGCAAAGAGATCTGCCTACAGTTTTTACTATGAGTAACATTAATCTCTACTTAATAATTATTTTTCCTAGCTTTAGTATTGTTGCTTCGATATTGCTTCAAAAAACAGTGCACTGGACTAGTAGTTATAACTACACATGCTGTGCAGTAAATAATTCTGATTAAAGTCTTCTATTCTAATCATTATCATTATCATTATCATTGCTAATAAAATTAATAATTTATCTTGTTAGTATAAATATATTTGGGTTGCCATCTTTAATCCCATGCAACAAAGTGGCACAAAGATTGAATTACACGTAAATAATTCTTTAAAAATAAATTGTTGACTATGTCTGGGGATAAGATTGGATACAGCCGCAGCTAGGCACCTCTTTGAGACGGATTTTAGAAAGCAAGGTTGTCCTTTCTGCAGCTTGTGACTCAACAGGAGGGCTTCCCTGATAAATGCTGCCTGAAGCTTCCATTCTGCCTGCAAATATCACCTGACATTCATCCAGTGCCTGTACATGGATGTGGATGGAAAGGATAACAACTAGTCTCTTCTTTTAGTATATTTTTTTCAAGAAAAGCAGGTTTGTTAAAAAAAAGATTTCTCTGGGATTTCATCAATCAATTTTTACAAGATTCCCATGAAATAGATAAGGCCTGAAACAATATGTTCAGGGCCTTGTTGAACAAGTCTAATGTGTCTGTAATTCACACTAGGAGGAATGTTCCGGGTATTAAATTATCCACAGACTGTAGTTGAACAATTCAATACTCAATCTGCTAAGAGCCGAAAGAAACAAAAAAAATCACATAAGGAATTCTTTTCTGAAAAAATATTTTCTTTCTAATTTCTGATGTGTGGTGACAGTTCATCTTACATCATGTCACATTTACGGAGAGCAACAAACCTGTTTTACAAATGCAAAGGGTAATGTAGAGGAAAAAGAAAAAAAAAAAAAAGATGAGTTAGAGGAATTCTTCTGCTCAAACAGATCCTTCTGCTATCTGTTTGGACCACTAGCAGTCAATCCAAATTTAGCAGGCAGATGGAGACAGAGCAGATGAGTAAGTGGATCCTCTTTATTTGAGGAGCTGGCAGGCGCTGTGGTTCACCAGCCACCTGAGTTATGTTTTAAATAGGTTAGCACGTCTATAATTTACAAAGAGAAAATGTAGCTAGCAGAACGAACGAGACGAGCATCTGGTTTACATCGCTAACTGGAGGTGTGTTACTCCAGGTAGTCTGAAAAGAGGAAGCTGACAGAAAGAAAAAAAACCAAGAAACAAAACCTACCATGGTTAAATAGGGAGCTTCTTGAGAGCATTTATTGACAGAACATCCCTGACAACGAGGAGCTTAAAGTGTATAGCTCAGCCTGAAGTTCATGACTACTTGGATTTACAACCCAAATTACTTTATTTGGGAATTGTAAGTCAACTTCAGGGAAAGTCCTAATTAAAATTTTAGTTACACTTAGCTCTGGAGATGTTAAAATCATGGAGCACACCTTGATGATTGAAATTTTCTGCAAATGAAGGCATAAATACCTTCAGCTGAATACCAAATATTCACGAAAAGTCCTAGCAAAGAGACTATACTTATTTCACAAAGACTAGCCCAGAACTTTTGGGAAAATCAAGACTAGATGTTAACAGAAGTTGGTGATTTATTTTATATGAAGCACTCTTTAAAATATTTTTCAGGCCATAGCTCAACAACTTATTAGAGGAGTGTTCCGCTACGGGATGTAGTAGTTTTCAGATGAGACATCAAACTAGATACCTGATTGCCTGTAGTGAATAAAGATCAGGGAAATTGCCCAGGTCTTTAAAACTTAGGATACTGTCCAGCTGCAACTCTTTGTGCTTGCCAGTGTCTTGTTCAGCGTTGAGTGGAGTTTTATGTAAGAATATCTAACAATGAAAATTGCTATTTGCATGAAAACATTTCATGCTATGGTTCATAATGCACTGGAAAGCTATCTGTAGAATAAGCAAGATTTCAAAATGTAAGAGCTATAAATGGAGAAGAACCATTCTGGATGTAGGTGAGTGAGGCTGAGAAGAGGACTAGTTCTGCAGACATGTCAAAGAGACAAAGATTTCATAAAAAATAAACCATTATTGGACAGAGATGGTGCTGAATTCAGCTTTTTAAAATAACTGTTTGATGTAATGGTTTTGGGAAGATGTAGGTTTTTCGTTAGCCTGTTTCCATTACATAAATACTCAAAAAAAGTGCCTCTATAAAAATTGTTATCTATTTTTCAAAGGTATTCAGAAAGGTAACACAGTCAAAATGTAGGTGTTATTGTGTGACCTGTGTTTCACTCATGCATCTTTCTTCTCATGTTTCCCCATATGAATATTAACTTTTAGTGTGAGTGGATTTATATTATTACTTTAGAATCATAGATTCATGCAGTCTTATGAAGCAGTCTGTTCTGGAGGGAGCCTCTGCAAGTCAGCTGCTCCAATATCAACCTCAGAGCCTTATTCAAAGTCAGATAAAGTAGCTTAGGGATTGGTCCCGTCAGATGTTTAATGATGCGAAGGTTGGATAGTCCACAAATTCTCTGGGCTTTTGTTTCATTGTTTGAAAATGGTGGAAAACAAAACAAAACAGGATTAAAAAAACAGAATAAAGTTTTTTTTTCTGTTGCAACTTGATCTTCTGACCATACTGCTGCAAATAGAGGCCCACATGCAGTGATATTTCTCTGCAAGGACACACTGCTGACCTGTTCAACTCATCCACCAGGATACCAACTCTTTCTTTTTGAAAAGTTGTTTCCTACTGAATTGGTAGCCAGACATCACTACTACGTACTTAATGCTCTATCGTTCCAGTGGGCACTGAAATATTGCGGCCATAAAGTTAAATAATAATTTCTACATCCAGCTGATCAATCCAAATTTACTACAACACAGAGTTGTTTCACTTCATAAAGTTGTTTTCTGTTTTTATTGTGCTTATTTGTGTTGATTTTTTTTTCCATTTTCTAATCTCTGTAGAAAAACATGGATAATGATTTAGCAACAGAAAAGATGGAGACATGTCTCTGGACAAAGGACTTGTGTTTCTTTAATCATGTCAAGTTAGGTGATCACTTTAAATGAATCAACAAGTTAGTTTTTCTCATTGAAAACAGACATCTGAAAGCAGGTGAAATAAAGCCAATGGGAAGACACTGAAATGTTAGGGTATCTGCTTTGCTTAAGGAATGCATCCATTAAGAATAAAAGCAATTGACTGAAGGAGATAAATTTAAGTGTCACTTTAAAAAAATATATATTTAAAGAAAAAAAATATATAAAAGAAAGTAAACAAACCAAAACAAAGGAAAAGAAAACCCTTTACAAAGCCAAAAGATTTTGTGAGTTTTCGTAGTGTCATTGAACAGGACACTGAATGTGCAAACTAAAAGCATTGTAGCATAACCATATCATCCACAAGATCTTCCTCTTCTTGATGTTTGTTGTTTCTGTTGTTGTTGTTGTTGTTGTTTTTGTTGTTTAAGTAATTTTTGTTGTAATTTAAGTAATTTTGTTGATTAAGTAATTAAACTAACCTTTCATGGCTTTTGTATTCTGAGAAAGCCAGGATGTCAAATTCTCTCCTTTTGTGCATTCTGCGACCTCCACATTCTGAACAATGCCTGAAGTGAGTTTTGTGTGGTAACTGCTGCAGTTTTCCTTTCTCAATGGCCTCTTTGCAGCACCTAAATCCCACATGAATAGCCAGCTTGATCAGTTTTTTCCTATCTTCTCTCGATAAATGTTTCCCCTTTTCCACTTGGCTGGCAGAAAGATGACCATTAAATGTTCATTTGTTTAAGCTAACAGACTGTGGTCATCTGCTCCCCGGGGAAGGCAGGAATCCAAACAGGTCTAAAATGGCATCGTTTAAGAACACAATCAATTCATTATCTTTTTCATAAAGTTCGCATGTGCACACATTAATCATAACGGAGTGGCACCAGGCAGAAAGTTCCTACCTAAGCAAGTTCAGTGCTGCAGCGTCTCTTTATCATTTAACTGCCTCTTGCATTTAGGCTTTTATTGTCTGCTCATTCAGCTGTTGTTTTATGAGTGCTGGTGTATCCTTTGTATGCACCAGCTGAACAATCTCCAGTGAACCTTCGTGCAGCGGGGCCCACATGGGTCTCTTTGATCTGGGTGCAGTGTATAGCTGTGCACAGGAACGATGCATCACTCCAAACTTTCATGAAAATAAATCTAAATAGAAGGTGTAGTGTGTCTTTACGCATCCTCTTGGACGTCAGATCTGAGGGGCAGGCACCAACCTCTTCTCCCTGTGATCAGTGGCAGTACCCTGGGGACAGGCATGGAGCTGTGTCAGGGTAGGTTTAGGTCAGATATCAGGAAAATGTTTTTCACCCACGGAGTAGCTGGGCACTGGAACAGGCTCCCCACTGGGGGAGCACCATGGCATGGCACGGAGTGGGCATGGCACCAAGCCTGCCAGAGTTCAGGAGGCATTTGGGCAATGCTCTCAGGCACAGGGTGTGATTCTTGGGGTTGTCCTGTGTAGGGCTAGTAGGTGGATTTTGATGACATGTTGATGAGGAGAGAATGGGAGATGTCATCTGCTTTTGCTTCAGAAAGGTTTTTCACTCTGTCTCCCAGAACACTCTCACAGGTAAACTCAAGAAATCTGGAGCAGATAAATGGACAGTGAGATGGACCCAGAACTGGCTGAATGGCAGAGCCCAGAGGGTCATGATCAGTGGAGCAGAATTCAGTTGGAGGCCGGCAGACAGTGACATTCCCCAGGGATTAATACTGGGTCCAGTCTTATTCAACTTGTTTATCAACAGCCTGTATGAAGGGATAGAATCTATCCTCAGCAAGTTTGCTGATGATTTTTTGCTTTAAAATAATACTAAAAGTATTTTATCCACAGATCTTTGTTCACTGTTTGGGTTTTGGAGGGTTAAAAAGAAAAAAAGGCTACTTAGTCTTTTTCAAGTATCTGAGATTTCATTGCTGAATCACTAAATCGCTCAAGTTTCACCTGTAGTTTTGCCATTTTTAAAATATATGAGGATAGAGGTGTCTTAAATAAAGAACACAGAGAGAAAATTAATTCACTGGCGTCCCATCTATTTACTCCAAAGTTAATTACTAAAGGTAGGATTCATATCACCTAATCTTAAATATCTAAAGATGTCTGTGAGATATCTTACTTTAGGCTGGGATACAATTCCCCCAGGGAGAAACCAATTTCTGTCCTCTGTCTTTAGACATAATACAGATGGCTTCCTTGGCAGACAAAACTTCTACATGAAATTTCTGAAAAGTAGGTCTTCAATAAAAAAAGGTTATCTTTTTACAGTAAGTAGCTATCTCAGCATGGATGCCACACTCTGTGAAGCTTGGACATTGCTGTTCTAACCTTGATGTAGGTATTCAAAGTCAGCCCTAGGAAGGGAGTTTAACATTGACCTCACTTGGTCAAAGTAATGTGAGAAACATCTATATCTTGTTCCAAAGTGTTTTGAACCACCTCTTTCAAAATGCTACAAAATTCTTGGGAGGCAATAAAGATTTATTCCCACTATTTTTTTTTTTCCATTAGAAGCTGCTTAAAAAAATTATATTTGTCTGAACCTGCTTGGTAAAATCAAAATAAGTCAAATGTATACAAGATAAATAATTGTTAGTGGCATGAGAGAGATGATTTTTTTATTATTCTTTTATGAGACATGTATGCAAATAGCCAGTAATAATTATCTTGGAAATATAAAGTGAAGATACATTCAGATTACATTGCACCAGTGGATCAGAATATCTGAAGAAAAGTTAATTAACTATTAAATCTAATACTTTGGATGTAAAGCAGTAATTAACAGCCTGTATCTTTTGCTACCCTCCTTTCTTACTCATTGACATTTTGTGACTCTTTTAATCATGTTTTTAAAGAAACCTGTTCTGTCAGTGCTCTTGAGGATAATACATTCTGGCAGATGGTTGGGATTGAAAAAAAATGAAAAAACAAACCACGAAAACCAACAGAAACTGTTAAAGTGGCTTTTTCTGTCTGTGTTTTCAGTGTGTGTCATGGAACGTCACGGAAAATGACATGAGTGATAGGAACCTGATGTGATTCAGATGATTTTCAAGGGGAAAATGGAACACACTCTCTGAAGATTTCTTCTGCTCTCAAGCAGCCCACAACGTCTTTGAAAATAGCGCATATTGTCACAAAGTGACAGGAAAGATGCCAGAAATGGAGGGGTTAAAATCTATAACTTCTATAGCTGTTCATAAAAAAATATAGCAAAAGAAAACAAATCCCATTAAAAGTTCCCCATCAAAATGGTGTCATTTCAAAAAGAAAGTTTCTAGAAAAACTTGTTTAATTTGAAGTTTTGTCTGTTGGTGGTTTTGGCTGGAGTAGACTTAATTTTCTTCCCAGTGGCTGGCGTGGGGCTGTGTTTCAGTTTTGTGCTGAGCACATGGTTGATAACACAGAGATGTTTTTGTTATTGCTGGGCAGGGCTTGCACAGAGCCAAGGCCTTTGCTGCTTTATGCACTGCCAGCCTGGGGGGGGCTGGGGGAGGTTGAGAGGACAGGTGACAGCCAGGACAGGTGACCCCAAGTGGACAGTGGGGTATACCAGACCATGAGAAATCACAATCAAGATATAAAGTGGGCAGAGGAAAGGAGGAAGGGGGTAAGTTTGGGGTCATGGTATTTGTCTTCCGAAGCACCCGCTGTGCGCCATGGGGCCCTGCTCTCCTGGCGATGTCTGAACACCTGCCCAACCGCAAAAGCAGTGAAACAATTCCTTGTTTTGCTTTGCTTGTGTGCACAGCTTTTGCTTTACCTATTAAACTGTCTTTATCTCAACTCACAACTTCTCTCACTTTTACCCTTGCAGTTCTCTCCGTGATCCTACTGGTGAGGCAGTGAGTGAGCGGCTGCGAACAGCTTGGGGTTAAACCATGGCATCTGTTTTGATAAAATTTTGTTTAGAACAGATTTTTGCTTTTCAACACTAAAGACTAGAAAACTGAATTGTGTATTTCCAACACACCTTTGGGTGGATATTTTTGAAATACAGTTTGGTTTATAGGTTTATATTTTAATGAAGAACATTTTGAAGCTTCTTAAAATGCTTTCCCAAAACTTTTACTTTCATTGTATTTCTACAGTTTTCAGATAAATTGTGGGTGAAAAAAGAAAAAGAAAACAAGCAAAACCTATTTCTATATGTATTCTAGTGCAGAGAGTGTGGCATTTTTTTTTCATATAATAATTTTCTTTTAGGTCACAAAATCTAATAAAAAATAGAAATGTGTATATATATACACATATGTGCATTCATTCTGTTCTAGCACATCATACTCCTGGTTGACATACAGCTATAATTACTGAGCCAAAAAGCATGATTTTTAACAACTTTCAAGGTGCTTGAACAGGACAATATGGTGTTTATGCACTGATAGTATTTTTGTTCTACAGTTAGCAAAACTGGAGTCAAGCTATAACTGGTAAAGAAGAACAAAACCTTAATTACAGACACACAATAAGAAAACTTCCTGCTTTCCCACTTACAGTCTAAGTTCCTGAATCATTATGATTCCCTCTTTAAAGTGCATTTTGTTAGCATAATGATATAAAATATTTGCCATATATGTATATATTGTTTAATTTAAAAATCATATAAATTTTTGATATTACTTTTTATTTGTTTTTTATGGATATAAATATACTGATATATAATAAATATACTGAATAATATGCTCTTTTCAAAAAATATGTTTAGGATCACATAAAATAGCTACTTTTACTGTTTTGGGAGTGAAAGAGAGCATTTCAATAATTTCTCTGAAAGTTACTGTCAAACTCCCCCATTGAAATAGGAGACCTAGCTGAGCAAAGTATGGTGTGAAAATCAGAGACAGAGGGACAGAAGGTGACATGAATGAAGAATTTTGTGAAAGAAAAGCCACCCTGGAACCGGTTAGAAAGTGCTAGCAGGAAATTGCTTTGAAGGAAGAATTATAGCCAAGAAACTCTTCAAAACAACGTATGAACACTGACACCAGGGAGTCATATTCAGTGTGTGCTGCCTTCCAGCTTATTTTTAACTTCTGTGTAGAAAAACTTGAGGACAGGTGCTTCCAGGGTTATACCTTGTGGGAAGTTTGGGAACATCAACTCTGTTCCTTCATAGATGTGATAGTTATGGATAGTGCTAGCAAATGTGTAGAAAAGACTTGTGATTCGTCAGCCACATCCCAATTATGATATTTTTGCCGTCAGCACAGAAATGAGCTTTGGCAAAACAAGCATTCCAGACCTCTCCCTTGAATTTAACCCTCCTCAAAGGCTCATATTTTGTATTAATGGCATCCATTACACCTGTGAAACAATAATGTTGTTGCTAAGCACAAACGCGATCTGTTTAATTCCACTATTTGCTTATCTAGTGCTGAAGCTACTTTAAGTAATTTCTAAATGTTCATTCATCTTTTTTTTAACCCTTACAGCTGACAATTAATACTGCTGTCCTACAGGGAAGAAAAGAACAGTGTGAAAAAAACAAAATTAACAAAAAAATGTTGTCACATATCAAGAACTTCAGAGACACCATCAGTCACAGCTTTTTCTGTTGTTGTTTGTTTTCTTGTTACGGTTTCACTGCTTTGTGTTGGGTCTAATCTGTCTGCAAATAATTCTGTTGAAATAAAGGGAATCTTTTCTGGAAAGAGAAGAGAAAGAGAAGAGTTGGGTGAGAATGTGTGAGAGGAACAGCCCTGCAGACACCCAGGGAAGAGCAGAAGGAGGGGCAGGAGCTGCTCCAGGCTCTGGAGCTCAGATTCCCCTGCAGCCCCTGGAGCAGCCCATGGTGAGGCAGCTGTGCCCCTGCAGCCCAGGGAGGGCACGGGGGAGCAGAGATCCACCTGCAGCCCCTGGAGGAGCCCACGCTGGAGCAGGAGGAAGCCCAAAGGAGGCTGTGACCCCATGGATCAGGATCCAGGGAGGGACCTGCAGACATATGGAGAGAAGAGCCCACGGTGGAGCAGAGTGACTGGCAGGACTTGTGACCTCATGTGGGACCCACAGTGGAGCAATCTGTTCCTGAGGGACTGATACTGTGGAAAGGGTTCTATGTTGGATGAGTTGGTGAAAAGCTGTAGCCCAAGTAAAGGACTCTTGCTGGAGAAGTTCAGGGAGAGTTGACTTCCTTCATCACTGAGGGGAAGGAGGTAGAGCCCAGGAAAAAAAGAGGGGTTGGCAGGGGAAGGTTTCTAAAATTTGTTTTAATTCTCATTATTGTGCTCTGATGTTCCTAGTAATAAACTCAGTTAATATCCCCAAGCTGAGTCTGTTTTGCCTGTGAGCGTATTTTGTGACTGATCTCTCTCTGTCTTTATCTCAGCTCATGAACTTTTGGTAGTATTTTCTCTCCCCTGTCTACTTGTGGAGGGGAATGATAGAACGGCCTTGGTCGGTGCCTGGCACCCATCCAGGGTCAAAGCCCAACAGTGTGGATACCTAAATTTTATTTGGTTAGTATAAAGTGAGATGAATTCAGCTTTATGAGGACACCACAATGGAACTCAGTGGTACATGATGGCATGAATCAGATCTAAAATCAAAGGAATATTTTAGATGCTGAAAGAATTATTTGAAAAGACTTTCAATAGAGATAAGAAGAAACTGGTAACATCTCTCTGTTGGTAAATGAACCACACAAGTAAAAAATCTAATAAGGAGAAAAGATAAAAATGATACGTAAATATAATTTTACTGTAATTTTAATCATATAGTATTGATCATACAATAAAAGATTTTATGATTCATGGCTTTATCATGCTCTATGTTTGAGAGACATCTTTTCTCTGTAGGCATATATTTTTCTCTTAAAAATGTACCTTTCTTCATAGATATGTTCTTGGAACTTAGATTCACAATTGATCATTCTGGTCATACTAACTCTATTTCTGGTCTAGCACGGAAAGAATGACACTACTACACTTAACAGAAGAAAGCTCTTTCTGGCGACAGCCTTCAGGGCTCCTACATGTGTTAATCTGTCCTGCTCCTACACTCAAAGAAGAAAAAAAAATCAATAAATTTGCTAGACTCGTTGTTATGCAATCTGGTATGTGGACATCATACACCGATCATGCTGAGAACTCATCGCTCAGCTGACAAGCTCTCCGGACTGTCAGTCCCATCCATCCCCCTGATGAGCCCATACCAACCATGCATTTTCCTGACAAATGCAGTTTCCCAATGAGGCCTACTGAAGTCCTCAGCAAAATGGGTGCACAAAGGGATTTTTTTTTTGTCAGAACAGATGAACGAAATGCCATTCCTTCCCTCTTGTTTCTGTGTAGCTTTCTTTAAAAAAAAAATCCCTGTAAATCTAACCAAGTGTATTCATGAAAAATCTATTTTTTCTTTTTTTTAAGTGAAGAGGAACTACATCACATTTGAAAGAAATATGTAAGAAGTAGATAATGAAATATTTCTGCGAAATTCATCACAAATCTGAAACTCAGTGTTAAATGTGATTACTACGTGATCAACACTACTAATGATGTAGCAATGATAACTGAGGTATTTATCTAACGTATCTCATATAGGCACTAGTAAAAATCTGCGAATGATTCTACAGAAAAAAATATAGAGATTACTCAAAAGACAAAGAAAAAGAACAAAAAAAAGTATCTGCACAGGTAACTTGAAAAATCCTCCTCCAGCACAGACTATCCAGTGACATTTACCTATGGGTAGTTTCTCAAGGTAAAATCTACAATTCTCACACTGAGTTCCTCTCTGCCTTTAGATCATCACATTAGAAAAGTCTGAGGATTGGAGGGCTTGATTATTTTTATTCATTTTGCTGTTGCTGTTGTTATTTTCTCCCTCCCCTTTGTTTTCTGTCTGTTATTATGTAGCATCTAAGTACCTTGATATTATTAAACAGGAAATACCAGACGTGGTAGCAAGAGAAGGTGTCACTCATCACTGAACTTCCTCATTTACATAAATATATTTACATAATGACTAGAATTGATATAGCTATATTGATAAAAACAGTCATGTAGGATTTAACAAAATATTTTGTACAAAGTCACAAAACTCCCCAAAGGAAAGCCCCAAAAGGACCTTTGAATTAGCTTTGTTAAAATAATGATTCTAAACACTTTATTTTATTTTAAATAAAAAGAAGATAAGAGCCATTCAACCCATTTCCACGTATTCTAGGCTTTGATCAGCTGTGTAAGACGACGAATGACTTTACTGCTAATGTTTTTTCTTTGCTAAGTGCTGTTTGAGAAACTATATATACCTGACCTTGTTTCTAAATTCTAGCTGGGGGAAAATAGTATTTTGGCTTCTTTATTGTTTGGCTCAAACACTTAAAGATCTGTATTTTAAAATTAAATACGTGCAAAGCCTCATTATTACCTCCAGTTTCCCTAAGAAATTAGAAATGAACTTTTAAAATAAATTTTCTTCTTTTACGCACAGTAATTCCTCATGTGTTAAGATCAGCTCTTCCCTACAGCTATAACCTAATCGGCATGCAGAGTTCTGATTATGAAATACAAGCAATTTGAGGGAAATCTTAATGTAATTTGCATTAGCAATTCTAGTTACTGGCTAAAGACTCTAAGATGGTTCTTTAAAAAAATAAAATAGTATTTTTCTCTGCTGTGCAGTTGAGTTTTACTTTTATTGTGCTTGTGGATCATGCAGAAACACTGCAAATTTCAGAGTGTATTAGAACTCAGAGGAAGAGAGTGAAATAGAAAACTGTGGAAGGATGCAGGTCTTGTGTGTAAAAATGTACTGATTTAGTCAGAGTCAACATCAAGTGAACACATACTTGGGATATAATTAGGGACAGTTTAACTGTACCAGTAATAAAGGCCTTGGTAAATTGCGAGCTTCAAATGATTTCAGGCTAGATAACAATTCTAATATCTCCGCTAATATTTAAAACTCTTAGCTTTGGTATGGTAGCTACTCAGTGTATGACAACCAAAAAAATCCCAAACAAACAAAAAAAAAACCCCAACAAAAAAACCCCAACAAAAACACACAAAAAACCCCCAAACAAATAAAACCAAAAAAAATGCCCACCCTGCAAAGGATGCCTCTTTTGGGCACTACCCTTTATACCCCTTTATGCATTCCCTCTCCCAGGTTTCACATTCTATGAATCTTTTGCTGCAATGGCAAATCTGCTTCAAGTAAGACTGTTTAAAATGAAATTACTCAGTCTCCTGACCCATGGCAAATTTCACGAGCTGCAATTTGTCTAGTGGTTCAGATGTGAGTACAATCTGATTGGCTGTAATTTAGCTTTATAGTGCCTTCCTCCCTTCTGTCCCCCCTAAAATTAGTGGAGTCCAGTGATACCGAAATTAAAACAAAAAAATATAAGGTGGGAAAAAAAGAGAGAGGGGAGGGAAGGAAGGAAGGAAGGAAGGAAGGAAGGAAGGAAGGAAGGAAGGAAGGAAGGAAGGAAGGAAGGAAGGAAGGAAGGAAGGAAGGGGAAGGGGAAGGGAAGGGGAAGGGGAAGGGGAAGGGGAAGGGGAAGGGGAAGAGGAAGAGGAAGAGGAAGAGGAAGAGGAAGAGGAAGAGGAAGAGGAAGAGGAAGAGGAAGAGGAAGAGGAAGAGGAAGAGGAAGAGGAAGAGGAAGAGGAAGAGGAAGAGGAAGAGGAAGAGGAAGAGGAAGAGGAAGAGGAAAGGTCTAGACAAAGAACAACAATATTTTGATGCAAAAGAACTGCAGGGTAGACCAGATTTCTTAAGCTGGATATTCTGCACACTGCAAAGCTTATCTCAGGATTGTGCCTTCAAGAAAATGAAATGCTTCTCTAAATCTGATAATTTCAATTTATATTTCTCATCTCTACAAAGTGTTTGCTTTAACAACAGAATGAAATCATACCAAGTTGGTTTTGTTGTTGTGGTTGATGTCTTGTTTTGTTTGTTTTTTTTTTCTCAAAGGTCCTTAATGAAAACTTTCTAATTCTGAAAATAAGTAATGAAATTTCTAGCGTGACATAATTTATTTACTGCGCTTTCTTATCAATGAAAGTTTTCGCCCCCAGGATGTGAGCACATTCAGAGCAGCGTTTAAGGCAGCTTTTTTCTACACAGACTTAGTGTTTTGTTTTGTTTTTGTTTTAATTTGTCTTGTTTTGCTTTGTTTTGTTTTTCCTGGAGAAAAATCTCTTAGTGCTCCTATGGATAGGTTTTGGCTTCTGGAACGTTTGTCCACAGAGGCTTTTGACTTTGTACCTTCCATCACTAACTTCTTTTGGACAATAAAAAGTGTGAGTGATTAATTCTTTCAGCATAATTTAGACTTGCAATACACTGTTTTGCAGGAAAAAAAAGTTGACAAATACTTGACTAACTCATTTCTGTTCCCAGAGGCTCTATTTTTTTGAAAATAAACATAGAGATGACATAGAGCCCATGCCTGTGGGGCGTGTGTTTGCCACAATATCTATCAAACTGTTTGCATTCATACCATATGTTTGATCTGATCTGATCACTCTTTGTCTATCCTAATCTCAAGAGATTCTGCTGCCTCTAAAGTT
>JACSVZ010000014.1:4932521-5125151 GCA_014706295.1 Lycocorax pyrrhopterus obiensis
AGAATGTTTACACTGGAAAAAACTTTAAGATGATCAAGTCCAACTGTTAACTCAGCACTGCCAACCCCTCGCCAAGCGCCATATCTACAAGTCTTAAATACTTCCAGGGATGGTGATTCCATCATTTCCCTGGGCATCTTGTTCTAATGTCTGTCAACATTTTCTTGATTTTTTTTTTCTAATACCCAAATAAACCTTACCTGGCACAACTTGAGGCTGTTTCCTCTCATTCTATCGCTTGTTATATGAGAGGAGAGCCCAACTCACAGCTGGCTGCACTGTCCTTTCTGGGAGTTGTAGAGTCACAAGGTCACCCCTGAGCCTTCTTTTCTCCAGGCTGAGCACTCTCAGCTCCCTCAGCTGCTCCTCATCAGACCTGTGTTCCAGAACCTTCCCCAGCTCCGTTCCTTTCCCTGGACACGCTCCAGCACCTCAGGGTCTTTCTTGTCATGCGGGGCCAAAACCAAACTGAGAACAAAAGTGCTTCACCAGTGCCAGCTCCAGGGGTACGGTCACTGCCCCTCTACTGCTGGCCACACCATTGCTGACACAAGCTGGGTGCCACCTAGGCACACATGACTCAGGTTCAGCCATTGTGGACCAGCACCTCCAGGTCCTTTCCCACTCAGCAGCTTTCCACCCACTCTATCCCAGCCTGGAGCTGCAGGAGGTTGTTGTGACCCAAGGGCAGGACCCGGTACTTGGCCTGGTTGAACCTCACACACTTGGCCCTGGCCCATGGATCCAGCCTGTCCTGATCCCTCTGCAGAGCCTTCCTGCTCTCCAGCAGATTCACACTCCCACCTAACTTGGGGTTGTCCTCAATCTGACTGAGGGTATGCTCAATCCCCTCATCCAGATAATTGATAAAAGTATTAAACAAGGCTGGGGCCAATATTGATCCCTGGGGAGCACCTCTGGTGCTGGGACACCATCTGGATGTAACTCCATTCACGACTGCTGAATCCATTCATCCACTCTGCTGAATTAAGACTTTAGTCCAGAACAATTGTTTGAGGGCAGCAACTTATTTACTCCTAAATTATATCAACATATGTAGAGGAAGGTGTCCTTCATCCTTAATATTACTAAGTGGTACACAGAGTCATAGAGTGAATACAGCAATAATTTCTATTCCAGTTGGAACTCCGTTTCAGCATTTACTGATTTTTTTTTAATTATCCATATGAAACAGTGCTGATAAAAACTTTATTTACCTGATCATTTAAGAAGAGTTCCAAAGGACTCAAAGTAGAAGTCAAATTCCCTTTGAACTTAAAACATTAATATCCTGAGTCAGCAGGCCTATCACTATTATGTAGTATTTGTAAATTTTGGATTGTTGAATTTTTCTTTTAGTTGACAAGAATTTTGACTGAAAAGAAATTAAGTTTGAGGTCAGGTTAAAAAAAAAATTGGTGGATTATAATAATTACAATAAATTTGAAAAATTTATTCTAATAAAAAGCCAAGTTATTGGCTTTATGGAGGAGGCATGCTGAATTGTATTAGTATCACAAAGATAGAAAAAAGCAAGGAATGCATTGGCATAACGTGCCATCTCAGTTTTTCTCTTGCCTTTGGGCCTTTCTTCTGTCTTTCATTGCATTGTCTGTCCATTTGTTTTCCTTTTTTTTTTAATTGTCCTTAAACATCTCTTCAGCTAGTCCCCTAAATCCAACAGATCCTTTCTTTTTGTTTCAAACTTTGACCAGGAATTCTTATCAAAAATCGTGACCAACATTCCTCACCTCTAGCAGAATATCTTTTTGTTACCTTTCAATTAGAAGCCAAGCATCCAAACCATTCATCCCTTCTCCTATTTTAAAAAACCCAACAAAACCTTTGCTTGCCTTTAGATTTGGTGTAATTATCCCACTGACTTTCTCACACCAGCACTGACATCCTTCAGCTACTCATTGAGTATTTCTACTTGTGACAGCTAGGCAAGAAGTGACAATTCACATCTTCTGATTACAATGCTTAGAGCTCATATTTCACTCCTCCATTTCCCTCTGTTTTTTCCTCCAGTCCTTCTTTCCCCTACTTCTCTCTCCACTTCACTTCTCTTCCTCAGAGACAAAACTTTTTACATTATTCAGGTCTCCATTACATGCTACATTTTTGTTTTGCTTGTACATGGGACTTTGAACATCTGGAGTTCTTTTCAACATTCAAGGTCTTTGGACCCCTTACTTGTATGCAGTGCTATCCTACTTGAATTAGTATTACCCTTCAAAGAACAGTATTTCACAGCGACAGCAGTCACTGTGTAATGAGCTTTGTTAAAGCTGTTAATGCCAAAATGCCTTTTTGTCTTCACATGCTTTCTGTCTTTGTAACCAAAAGAAATGTTTGATTGGAAAATTGCCATGTCGTCAGCAATGAATTTTGCATTTCTTTATAAAAACAAGATTTAAACACAGTTTTGGAGATCTTTTATTGCTAATGTTGGTGTGATTTCTCCTCCTAATAAGCAGAAAAGGGAGTCTGATGTGATAGCTGCCACATTGTGTGTAAATGGGAGAAATTATGAATATCTAAACTTTTAAGCTCAAAAATATGTTAAATGTTCAGAATACTTAAAAAGAAGAGAATCTACGTTAATGAAATGTTTAAGGTGGTCTTCTAAACAATGTAATAACTTTTTTTCCACATAAACTCAAACAAAGATTGGCTAGTAGAATTTCTGTATGCAATCGTAATGCAATATCAACTTATACACTGGAAATCGATGGAATTATGATTGAATTATTATTCCAGTTACTGAAAAAGACATACTTACAAGCAATGAATATCCCTTCCCTTCCCTTCCCTTCCCTTCCCTTCCCTTCCCTTCCCTTCCCTTCCCTTCCCTTCCCTTCCCTTCCCTTCCCTTCCCTTCCCTTCCCTTCCCTTCCCTTCCCTTCCCTTCCCTTCCCTTCCCTTCCCTTCCCTTCCCTTCCCTTCCCTTCCCTTCCCTTCCCTTCCCTTCCCTTCCCTTCCCTTCCCTTCCCTTCCCTTCCCTTCCCTTCCCTTCCCTTCCCTTCCCTTCCCTTCCCTTCCCTTCCCTTCCCTTCCCTGCCCTGCCCTGCCCTGCCCTGCCCTGCCCTGCCCTGCCCTGCCCTGCCCTGCCCTGCCCTGCCCTGCCCTGCCCTGCCCTGCCCTGCCCTTCCCTGCCCTTCCCTTCCCGCACCTTCCCGCACCTTCCCGCACCTTCCCGCACCTTCCCGCACCTTCCCTTCCCGCACCTTCCCTTCCCTTCCCTCCCCCTCCCCCTCCATTTCCCCTTCTCCTTCCCCTTCCCCTTCCCCTTCCGCTTCCCCTTCCCCTTCCCGTTCCCCTTCCCCTTCACCTCCCCTCTTCTGCCTTTCCTTCTGCCTCCTCCTTCCTCCTTCCCCTTTCCCTTTTTCTTCCTCCCTCCTCCCAATTTCCTCCTCCCTCTCCTTACCCCCCTCCCTCTTCCCCCTTCCCCCTTTCCTTCTCCCTCCTCCTTCCTCCCCATTTCCTCCTCCCTCTTCCCCCTTCCTCCTTCCCCCTTCCCTCCTTCCTCCTTCTTCCTTCCCTCTTCCCCCTTCCCTCCTTCCCCCTTCCCTCTTCCCCCTTCCCTCCTTCCCCCTTCTTCCTCCTCTTCCCTCCTCTCTCCTCCCTTCTCCTTCCTCCCTTCTCCTCCCCCCTTCTCCTTCCTCCCTCTTTTTCCTTTCTCCTTCCATCTTCCCTCTTCCCTCCTTCCTCTTTCCTGCTCCCCCTTCCCCCTTCCTCCTCTCTCTTCCCTCTTCCCCACTTCCTTACTCCCTTTACTTCTTATCCTGAAACAGCAGGATTTAAAACACAGTTAACTCAGTAATTATATATTTGAATTCCTTTCAGACACTTAGGTAAATACCATCTGGTCCTGATGATTTGTTACTTTTTATCAATATGTCTAAAATCTCCTCTGCTGACACTTCATTTTGAGACTGACATTCAAACACAGAGAAACAACCAAATTTCCCATCTTCGCAGGGAACATGGATATGAAGAATTCATTTTTCTTTTCTGCTATGACATTATCTTCCTTGTATGATTCTTTTACATCTTGGTCATTTGTAAATCCTATAAACTCTCTGGCAAGTTTCTTGCTTTTGATGGATATGAAAAACTTTTTATTATTACTTCTTTTATTTTAGAAACTTCAGCAGCTTGTTTCTCACACTAATCTTTTCATCCCATTTTTATTAAGTTTTAACATTCGACTTGTCCACAGTGAAGCCTTTTTGCTATTTTCATTGAGTGCACATGCCTTCCACTTTTGAAAGATATTGATTTATTTCTAAACTAAACTGGAGGGGGTTACTTCACTTTGAAGGATGACACAAATGAAAAAATATGGGGAAAACAGGGAAAAAAAAGAAGGGTTGTTTACCTAAAGGAATGAATTTCACAGGATAAAAAAATAAGGAAATAGGAAATAAAGGAGATTAATCATGTAGTTAAATTTACACTATATCTGATGTCAGGTTATGAAACAAATGTGGGTTTTTTTCGTTCCACCTCAGCATTTGTAGCAAATGCTCCTTAGAGAAAGGGCACTGTGTGTGCTGTTCTCTCAGCCACAACACTATTTCCTGTAACATTCTTGATGGCAACTGGAACAGCCCGCCTTTACATGGCAGCACAAAGGTGTGTCTTGGCTACTTTACAGCATTTGTACTTTATAGTCTGGTTGTGTTATTTGTAATATTTTTCAATAGCTGAGAGGTCCTATAAGGAAGGGTACAGCCAGACCATCCAGTTAACTGAACTAAATTTCACAAGAACCTGTAGCGCGCAATTCAAAGGTGTCAGCTTTTAAGTCCATTTGGAAAGGCCTCTGATTTTTCAAACCTTATGAAGCCATTCCCTGTCAATTGAGAGGAAACAGGTCTGGAAGTGGAAACGAATAAATGATTAGAGGGTATCCCTAGAGACTGTATAGAAACCCGATAATTTTATATGTTGAATTCAATTCAGAGATACAGCTTTCTAATACTGACAGCTATTGTCTGTTTATTTAGAGTTTGGGTGGTTGGTTTGGGGCCTTTTTTTTTTTTTTTGGTGTTAAAGACTTGTTTTCCACAGCAATATTTAAAACAGTGTCGTAAAGCTTGTCAGTACATGCTAGCTTTATTTTAGAACTTATTTATACTGCAAATCAAACTGGAAGTAAATGCGTAAACAACAGCTGCACAAAAAAGTAGATCAAGACTTTTTTTGATATAAGGCTCCAAAGGCAGGCACCAAAATGACATAACTAAGTTAAACACCAACTTTCTGAAGGGTCTCCTTGTTGTATTGACCCAAACTGGGAATGCCTACTGGTCTCTCAGAAAATCCATTCTCTTTCTGTTAATACTTAATAAGAGTTTGAGGTTCCAACTGTGGAATTTGTATTTTCGAAACATTAGGAAGAGATGCTAAGACAACTGTTTGGTATTCCAAAATGCATAACCATTTTTACAGCAATTTTATTTAAAAAAAAAAATATATATATATTCCTCAATCTACCTCTGCTAAAGAATGTAATTGATTTGATGTCCCTACTTTACCAACCCTTTAACTTCCCACAAGATATTTGCCTCATTTTTCTAATGGGAATGTTCCACTGCAAGGTGGTTACATTGCTCCTGTAAACTTCACTGAAATCCATACATCCCTGCTTTTACAGAACTATTTTCTGGACCTAGAATATTATGTTCTCACTGCATAATTGGATGTGCGTCTGTGAGTGTGAGTGGGAAAAGGGAGATCTGCTTGAGCAGTGGAGGATGCACTGGCCTTGAAAGTACCTGTCATTGATTGCAATTATATCTTTTACATAGGGGAAAAAAGTTTGGGTTTGGAACTTTTGGGGAAGTTAACATAACCTGAAAATGCAACCTATTTCAATTGTAAACTGCTGGTGTAAAAACAGACTATTATCCACACTTATATAAGTGCTATCATAATGGATGCTTTGAGGATTTTTAGTAATGAAAAGATAAATACTAAGATGAGGAAGTTCTATTTTCTGGGGAAATAAAAGATAGCTCACTTTAAATATTTTTGTAATGAATCAGAATGGAAAAAAAAAGAATTAGAAAAAAAAATCCATGGAATGTAATATTCAAAACATATTTCTTTAGAATGAAACATTTCTTTAATCAGTTTTTGACTGAGGTTTTTTTTGCACTAAATCTGAAATACACAGTTTCACGTTGCTTACCTTTACATACTGAAAACTGACCTTTCCAGATAACTGACACTGATTCTGTTCAATGCCATGTAAATCCTCTAACAGATTATGTTTCCATATTGCACCAAATGACATGCAGTTGCTGAAAAATTGTGTCACTTGAAACCTCAATTCATTATGAACAGCATATCTCATCCACTCATAAGAGAGTCTAGGATAAGCAGTTATACTTCCCAGGATGCTGTGAAGCACAGAAAGAAAGAATCCTTCAGCAAAAAAAAATAACCCAAATCAGATGGACAAGTGTAAAATGTAACCTTCAACTGCCTGGTACTTCATATTCCAGTGATCTCTCTTGTTTTTCAAAACTTCTGCTGAAGCCTTCAAATTCCCTAACATATTTCTCATGGCAGCTCTTCAAAGAGGTGAAGCGAATTCCTACATGTTTTCATAGAAAACGTGTTTTGTATTCAACCATAAACTAAATAAACCACCCGCAGAACCTGAAATTCTAAAAAACATTCTGGTAGCTGATTAATTCTTGATCTTTATTGACACAGTTGTATTTAAATAAGTCTAAGGGGTAACACAGTATAAACAATCTGGGCATATCTACAACTGGTATTACTACCAGTAAGAAGATGAAAGCAGTTTCAAGTTTGGGAGATGGATTAGAAAAAAAGATTTTCTTGTAAATCTCTCCAGTTTACTTCCAAGCCTAAGTGAATTACCCACACAGGTTTGGGGCAGAACTGCTGTACATTCCAGGACTTCTTATTCCCAGGTTAGTGCCTGAATAACACTGCAACTCTTCCTCTCATTCCTGGCATTGACTGTTGCTCCTGTAATTGCCTTCACTGTTATGAGTCTTTTTTTTTTCCCCTTTCCTTATAAAAGAAATTACAGCTTGTCTCTGTAGAAGATAAAACCTGAGTAACTGCTATGCCAAAGAAATGCAGCAGGTTTTGCAATAATGTGAAGAAGGGAAGATACGCGACTTGTGGGCAATTAAATACATTCGACACATGGACCCACAGGAGAGCCACTTATTTTTGACTCCTTTTAGTTATTTTTCTCTAAAAAAGGGCTTTAGCCCCCCGGATTCTCTCTGAAGAAACTTTGAGACCAGCCATGACAGGACTCACGTTGTTAAGCCTGCTGGGTAGCGCCAGCACAAAACGTGATGACAGAGTCACCCACAGAGAGAGCTGTCTTATTTATCTCCATGCTGGCAAACTGATGCACTCCTAGCAGTAGTAGTTTTCCCCGTAATCATTTGTATTATTATTTATAACAAATTACATGTCAAGGGAACAATGGTAGATTGGTGTAACCCATTAATTTTTTGTATGAGGGGTGGAGGGAATAAAAGGCTATTACTGTACTAGAAATACATTGACAATTTATTTTACCTGTGAACTGAGAAGTTCTTTGCATTAAAACTTTTATGAGACAGATAGAACAGGAAAGAGACACACTCAGACCGACTTAAGAGATGGAAGGAGAAAAAAGGGAAGTAGGAGACTGAGGCTTGGAGAAGTCAGATATGGATATGAGTTGAAATGTTACCTTTAATTATAGCATATTTACTAAGACAAAGCTGTTTTCTAGAAAAAACACTACTAAATGCACATTTTCCAAGAGATCTGTTGATGAATACTTAGTTCGAGATAGTCTATTGGTGACACTATAGACGACACTCATTTTTTAAGAGGATGATGTAACATTGTCTACAAGGAGTTGTAGGTTGCTAGTTTCAAGCTTTATGCAAGAGTCATTCCATGAGATTCATGGCAGGAATGTATCTTAAACAAGGATAAGGGGAGGCAGAGGCAGTTCAGAACAAGGTTTAAGCATCACGATGAGTTTAATAAGCAACTGAGTGCAAGAGAAGAAAAATGTGAAAACATTTGTGAAAGAAGTAGGGGTAGGAAGAATGAAAGCTTGAACTCCGTGGCCTGTGTTCACACAAGATGATTGTAATTGTCCTTTTTGGCCTTAAAAATCCATGAATCTATGAATGAATGAATGAATCTATGATTCTGGGACAAAAGATGAGAGAGGGTTCAAAGATTGCAGGTCCAAAGTCAAACTCATCAGTGAAGACTTATGAAAAGACATGATTGATGACTAACCTTGTCCTTAGATTGTACGTGAGGCTACCGCTTTTTAAAAGTGACACTTGTCACTTTTCCGTCTCAGCAGGACGAGAAGAAAAACATATATATAATCTTTGTCAACATCAATTTTTCTTTCAGGTTTATTGCAATCATAAACTGTACTGCACAATGAAAAAATACAGTGTCACCTTGGGTCCATCAAACTTGACACTAAAAGGTTAAATGGATTTCTTAGCTTAGCTGGATCCAAAGAGGAAGAGTACCCACAGAATACAGGCTGCACAGATTAATACTCTCCTTTCTTTTCTTTTTCTTGCAATTGCAGACAAAGTTTACAGACAAACAATGGACATTGCATTCAGCTCAGCAGCACAAAGGTAATTGTATCAATAAGTTCCAAAGATTTGAAGGTTCTTTCAGTGGGTGATTTGCAGTGCTAAGCATTATGGCTCCGAAGAGATACACAGAGTGAAATTTGGTACATATGAGGTGGCAAGCCAGTCAGCTATATTATTTGCGCCAAATTGGGTGGAGTTGTCCTCACTGAGCCTTCTTTTAACCTGCTAGACTAAGCATTTCTTTTTTCCTCTTCATTTTCAAACCCAGTCTTATTACATCTCTTTCTCTTTTTCTCCTTTATCACTCCCGTGGCTGTGCTGCTACACTTGACTGTTCTTTTAAAATTCTGCAACTGCACAGATTTAAGATAAGAACAGTGAGACAAGAATGGGCTGTTTATGTCTATATTGGAACTGGTGAGAACCTTTACAAATTTCTGTTTGTTTTTCTTCATAAAGTAAAAAAAAAATAAATAGTGTCTGAATGTTTCTGGCATTAAGACATAGAATATCTTGCATTCTGCAGTCCCTGCTACTTTCTGGAGGGAAACCAGTCAAACTTATACTGGCTTGGAGAAAGCAGATACTGGAAAAGTTTCTGCTGAATGGAAAGTCACGAGTTTATAACTAATAATAATAATAATAATAATAATAATAATAATAATAACAAATTACTACTTTATGTCACTGATTAAATAGCCAGAGTGTTCAGTTGCTTGTTTAGAATATTTTAGAGAGAATAGAGGGAAAACACTAGAACCTTGTAAGTATGTAGCTCATGGGTTTGCATTCATTTAACCTTGTACAGCATGGAAAGCAAAATGGGGGAAGAAAACTCCTCTGCAATTAGGGGCTTGGTTCCTATGGCATTTGTGAGCTCCATTCTGAGCTCTGTACTAGGATCTCTATGCACCTCCATTAATTTTTTGAAAGGTCAGGCATGCTATGAAAACTAAACACCTAAAGTGCATGTGCCACTCCACTCCTGCAAATGACTGCTTATGAATCTGAAAGGTGGATGGAAAAAGGGTTTGCAGGATTTTCATGTTCACTCAGAGCTGGGCCACATGTGAAGGAGAAGCAGTCAAAAGAAAAATATTACCTCTGCTCCTGCCTCTGTGTACGATTTATAGGGCACGTGAAAATTAAGCACTGGAAACATGACAAACTCCCTGCCTTGACCAGGCCCTAATAGAAATAATCTTGTGCAATATTGTCTCTTTTACTTTGTTCTACAGTAAAGGCACTGCTTGTTAACTGATGTTAAAGAAAAAGTAAGTAAAAATTTATATCAGACAAACTCTAAGTAAGGAAATCAGAGAATGAGGTGTTAAAAAAACACAGCCTAAAATGAAACTTAATGACAAAACCAGCCAGATGTTAATGCTCATTTCAGACTTTGTACTACAGAATTAAAAAAACCCCAGGAAAATCCGAAATCAGCCACTGAGATGCCAGTGCTTGTAGTTTTTTCTACTCAAAAGAGGTTTTAAAACTGAGTTTGCATTTTTTTGGCATTAAAAGATTGAATTGTGTCCCCTTTTTACATTAAATGCTGTGTATATTACAAAACCAGCAACATTCTGCTATCCTGCCTAGTATAGGAAATCTTTGACACCCATGAAAAACCTAGGAGCAGCTTCATCCAGATATTCCTCTTCCAGAGGTCTGAAATCTCACCAAGTGCCTTACCTTAGTCTTCCTCTTACTTCTGGGCCTTTAGTTTAGCTCAGAGGAAAACACTGTCTTAAAGAAAACAGTTTGAATAGATTTTGCTAAATTGGAATTATTCCTGCCACGAGGTAAGAATTTATAATTTTTCTTATAATTACTTAGTTTTTTCTTAACTATTTGGCTTTTGCAAATGGCTACGCTTTTTCAACTCTTAAAAACAGTGTGTTTAACTCATTTTCTGGGAACCCTCTCCAGAGTCTGTGAAAGACGGGGAATCTGAAGGACTAATAGCCCAGGATCTGATCTGCAGCAGGCACTGTTTATCAAAGACAGTGCTGCAGAAACTTGTCCCACAACTCACCGGGTGGTGCTGGTTGGCACCAGCAGCAGGAGAGGGGTGGCAAATACACCCCAGCACATTTATGTGCATTTATGCTAATGAGTGTGTTCATGCGTGTGGGTGGATATAACATGAAGTTCTGGTAGAAGCTGAAGTGTGATTTCACTTCGACTATTTGCAATGTTGATTTTTGCAGTGTTGGTTCTCTGTACTAAGCAACATGAAAAACTTAAGCTACAGAGGTTTATTTAGCAAGACGGCGAGACTGAAAGTGAACAAGGAGCTTCACGATTTTGACATATAATTCTTCAAATATGATCAAAGAACTCGATTTACTGGAAGTTCTACTAAGTGTCAGGCAAAACAATTTAAAGAATTGGAGCTGTCGACAGGATGACACTTTCATTTTGAGGCAACTTTCAAGGTTTTGAAACTTGTTCTTTTTCCACTTAGGAAAAAGTGTTGGAACATATATTTTCCTAATGAACCAGATGGAGTTTGGTTTCATGTCAAAAGGAACTTAGGCACCCATCACTCTCTTTCAAAGGAAAAAAAGAAAAGAGATTAATTGAAAAATAAAATTTATTCTGAAGAAAACTTTATTGCAACCAATGCACTTTCATGTAATTCTCCTGTTTTAACAAAATAGCATAGTAGGGTACAATTTAACTCGCATATGTATATTCTGACCAGCAACATTTAACAGTTCTGCTCTCAAGAACACTAAAAAAATCTTCATTTGTTTTAGGAACAGCATTACAGGGAATGATTAGACCACCATCTGAGGAAAGAAGTTATACAGCTGAAGTGAATGCAATGTTTTAATGTCTCAGATTAGTTGGCATCCCTTGGGGAGACTGTGTTCTGCAAATACCGAGTCACAATTCTTGTCACAAGTGTGTGCTGAAGCTTGTAATAGGTTTCTTCTGAACCTTTCACACTTCTGCTTTCCACAGAAGGTTCATTTACCTTTTCAAAGCAGAACAGAGCTGTTTTTAGATTGTCTTGATTCCAATAGACGCTGAAGTCCCTCGAGTCTAAATTGGGATGCCTTCATCTAAGCAAATTTTTATCTGACTGGTTAGCAGAGAAAAGAAGAAAATGGCACCAGCTCTAAAAACCTTCATGCCCTGTGTGTTGTAGTTCATTACCTGTTCCTTTCAGGAATTTTTGCGCAGCTTGTCTTTCTCATGTTCATTTCCTTAATTAAAATTTTGAATGATCTAAGTCGTTAACTGAAATCCAGGCACTTTTTTAGTTTGGCAGTTAGTAACTTCTTCTGCCTGGTTAGTGAATAATTGGGTGTTATGTTGTTATTTAATTATTTGATTCACAGAAGTAGGCAAGGTTTGCCATAACCACTCCAACTCCCCCTTTGTCTCCCCGAAATACAACCACATCTGTCCATGGCTTACTTCCCCAGTTTCTAAGGTTACAGCTGCAATCCTGGCCTGTCCTGTGACATCCCACTCAAGTTTGGGATTTTCTCTGTGTCTATATCTGATCCCCACAGCCTCAAATGCCATTCAGCACTGCCTCAATCAAGTGCTGGGTTCCCACTGTGACATACCTGGTTTACAATTCCCTGTCTGTGGAGGAACACCCACTAACTTAATTTACCACAATGTTTATTCCCTCAGCCAATACATGTGGCATTCATTTGTGATCAAATGGATACTTTAGAGGGCTGTTGACAAGTTGAAAAAAATTCTAGGATACTGCACTGGAATGCAATTCAAGATAACGATTTCAAATACCACACGTGTTAGGGCTGTAAAGCACATGTGTTTTACGACTGTTTCCAGTTAGACTTGAATTTAGGACTCGGTAACAGTATGGGATTCCTGGGGAGGTGGAGCCGTTCCTAACCCTGGGAGCTGTAGAGAAAACAGTGACAAGGATTTGCAAAGTTGAGGGTGAATATATGTAAACATTTTAGAAATGGTCCCTGTGTCCTGTTCAGCCCTGCCTGAAGTTATAACCTCTTTGTCATGGGCAGAGACACCTTCCACTAGACCAGGTTGCTCCAAGCCCCACCAAACTTGGTTTTGAACACTCCCAGGGATGGGGCAGCCGCAGTTTCTCTGGGCAACCTGTGCCAGTTCTTCACCACCCTCACAGGGAAGAATCCCTTCTGTGGCTCCAAATCAGGCCAGCAGCATGAGTGGCTGCATTTTAAAAGCTGTAGGGGGATGCAAGATCAAATTATACTTAATTTATTGAGCCTCTGTTGCATAATAAATGAGCTTCCAGGAACATGAGCTGCACCAAAGTCAGATTTTGTGGTGAAGCAACAGAGCTGCGGTCTCATCCGCAGGGCTCAGTCCCACAGCTGGGTCAGGAGGGGCCTGGGAGCCCTGGGGAGACAAGGTGATTCTGGGCCACATGAGGTGCAGGGAGCCCTGAAACCTGGGGCTGTCACCTGCATGGTGAGCACCTGAGTTAAAGCCTTCTGCATCCCTGGTGCAGAGGAGGAGAAACAGGAACCTGCAACACTGAGCTCTAACCACCAGACTATGAGGCACAGCAGCCTGGGCTTCTTGTGTTTGTTCTGTTGAAGCTGTTTCACTTTGCATGAATAATTAAATACTCATTGGGTTGGGGAGAGACAGGGAAGTGCTTCTGTACCTCGCCAGTTAATTGCATGAGGCAGCAAGTAAGATCTTGTGGTTTCTATTCGAAAACTGTTACTGAAATAGTTTCTCCAGTGTTCGTTTGTTGAGAAACTTGTTACGCTCCCTGAAGTTTAAATACCTTTTGTTGGTGTGGGTTTCTAATTTTTTTTTTTTTGATTCCCAAATGTTGGCATTTAGAGAAAAAAACATCCATAGAAAGTTTGGATGTTGGCAAAGAAAGGGAGGTTTATTCCTATTTTATAATTTTACAAAAAAAAAAAAAGAGCAAATTAAGAAGAAATTGAATACAAAATAAAACAAACAAACAAAAACCAGACACAAAACACAACTCCCAGAAACATGCAGTTTAAGAGGTAAGCTTATAATTTATATGGATGAATAGATGGTATAGGGAAATTTTTACAACTTTTTTTCCTGAGAAAATTTTGGAAATGAAAATCAAAGAAAAATATGCAAGAATTGACACTTCCAAAAAAAAAAAACCCACCAAAAAAATCCACCAAAAAACCAAACAAAACCAAACACAAAGTCAAAAAAAAAATAAAAACAAGTCAAAACAACTGTAAGCAAAAAACAGAAACTTCCACTTGAAAACCATTGCACAGGCTAGTACAATTTAGAACCAAAATATAGTCATATATTCACAGAGACTTTTATAGTTTTATATTTTGCATTTTGCCACTGCCTTGAATCCTCTGAAGTAACTTGAGTAAATATATGTCTCATCTCAGCCAAGCTGTAAAGCTCACACTTAAGTCTCTTCTTCAGCAGTTATATCTGTAAGTGACTTAGAGCATTTTCTTAATCAGATGGAGTTAAAATGATTGAAATACACAAATAGATTTCAACACTTTCTTAACTGAATGTAGAAAAACAGGATGAAACATTCTGTTGCTACCAGGATGTGACCTTTGCTGGGTTTTGATGCAAACTGAATTAGCAATCTTGATGGCATTCTCCACAAGATAATCTTGTTTGGAGTCCTCCTGTTTCACATTATCTCAGTTTTTCTTAGAGCCAGAATTTATTGCAATAGATTAGACCAATGTAAAATCTGATGTGCATCGTATTGGCAGGAGCAGTGTGCAAGAGTTGCTATCCATAAACTTGTGTAGAGTTGCCAGCCCTCAATGCTTAGATACAGGCAGCGCGATAGAGAACTTTACTCCAAAAGTGTGCAGTATTTCACTATTATAACTCCATCATGGTCAATTAGCCAGACATGTTCCTGACTTTTATCTTCAAAAATGATGCTTCTTGATTATTTATGTTTCCAAAAGCTATTATTGAGTAATTCAGTGTAGTGAAGGACTTCAATATGCTCTACCATTGTGACTGTAAATCCAGGTGTTAATACTCCCAGGTGGCTCATCATCTCACTGCAGATACCTAATAAAGTTGCCATTAGCTGGCAGTATACACTGAAAAAAAAAGCTATACAGCCAGCTGATCTTCTCATTAAAGAAAGGGCTACTGAGGAATGCCAGGGAATTATCTGAGTTGTCCGAGTCTTTAAAGAGAGAAAAGGAAAAACTAAAGAATGCTTATTTTCACAGATTGCTTCTAGGAGTAAGCTGGAAGCCATAACCAACAACAGCTGGAGGACGATGGCTTGCAGAGTAAGAACAGACCACAGCTACTGTAGTCAGCCTGGGGTGGAAGTTAGGTATTAGTTTTGCAATCTTGCTTCTGAGAGTATCTTTAGAAATCATCTGATTCTGATAAATTCAATGTAATTTGACTTATCTCATCTCCTGAAAAGATATAGACCTGAAACACTCACCGTCTTTGACTGAGAGAGGAAATTTGGGGAAAATGGATAAAATATTACTAAGGAAATTGTTGATGACTTTTTTGCTTGCTAGTTAAAAAAATATATTAGATTTAATATCGTTATAGTGATAACATCTTAGGGTGTAATAATCTTGTTCATATGAGGTGCAGGACAGATCTGGTCCAACTGAGGAAAAAATATCCACAAAAGTTTTTCTCCAATGGAATATGCTCACATGCAGGGATTTTTCTGGAGAGAAATCTAAATTTTTAGGGTTTTTCATTCTTTTTCAAAGCAGTCAGCACATAAATTGTCTCAACCTTGTGATGTGCTGGCTTTCAAGGATAGTGATGTCCAGGGAAAATCAAGATGCTTCCAAATTCTTGGCTTGGAATATCTGTCCTGTGTACCCCCTGGAAGACCTCTAGATATTCAGAGGTTTTTTTGCCAAATCACTATATTTTCCTAGCAAAAATAACTTGGTCATGAAACTCAGGGGGCAACTGGGGTGCACACCAAACAAATGAAAGTCTGGATGAGTACTGAGTTGCAAGTCAAAAGCTTACTGGCGAATGTGTGTCTTTTAGAGAATTACTTCCTAATCTGTCCCAGTTTTATTTGAGTTCACAAGGGCTGTGCGAGGCGTGCGACTGTCAGCATACACACAACATAATCATATTTCTGGGTTTGTTTGCTGGTGGTTTTTTTTGCCTGTTTGTTTTTTTCTGTACTCTTTTCCATTACCTGCCATGAGCAGGTATGCAAAGTCGAGCCCTCAAAAGTGATGAAATGACAGAATTACAGTTATTATGCCATCCAAGCGAGCTGTCAGTTGCTATCATATGTATGAACACAGACTCCTGAACACACCAATTTAACTGAAAACTCTTGTTTTCAGTGCTCATAGTCTCCTTCACTGCATAAAATAGATGGTGCTCTGGAGGCTCACTATGTCTTAACGGTGGGGATGTCCATGTGCATAAACAAGAAAAAAAAGAAAAATTCTGCATCTTCTGGGGTCAAGGCATGTGAAAACTGGCACAGCAAAATGTTTGTTTGTGTGGTTTGTGTAAGGATCAATAGCAGTAAAGGGACAATTGCAGAGCTCATGCATCCAAAAATTTTCTCTCCCTATCATTGCCAAAGCAGCACAAAGCAAGCAGGCAGAATAATCGTCAGTGATCAAATGCGGTGAACTGAAATATTAGTAACAAAGATTTTAATATGCCTCTACCTGCCTGTAGCTTTTGACAGAGTAGTCAACAAGAACAACAGCAGAAATAACTGGAGGTTTTGGAATATTCTTCTTGAAAACACTGGAAGTAAAGACTGAAATAAAAACGTAAAGGAGTAAGCATCTGAGGTAAACTTTTCCCTGTATTAAAAACTCCTGGGCTCCAAACCTGTTTATTCCAGATGCACAGCTGGTAGCCATTGCAACAACTGTAATTCTGTAATATTCTCCCATGTAGGCTGTTGCAGCTTGTCTGTTCTGCGTCCCCTGTTGTGTCTTAGCCTCTTTTTACTGTTTCACTGTTTATCCTAAGGAAAAGTAAACAGAGAAAATACATTATTTTCTGGATATTAGTGCAGGTTGCAGTAATAGACATGCACTGTAGACATAGATATTTGGGACTGTAAGGATAGCTAATGTAATATATTAGGACTAACTTTTATGATGCAATAAATTTTGGTTTTGTTAATGAGTCCTCCATAAATTATTGAGATTAATTTATAAATATTGATTTAAAAACTCATGTTTGAATATTATACACATGTAAATAAAGACATACATATACAGAGTTGGTGTTTTGAGGGAAGGACAGACCTCATATAAGAAGCACAGATTATAAAGGTCGTGTTTATATCTCTGTGCTTAATCATAAAAACAGAAGGAACAAATTGTATCTTCCTTGGCAAAACCATTGATGTTGTACTCGAGCCAACATCTATAAAATCTCAGAAACCCCCCAAACCTTATGACATAAAAGAATAAACATAAAATCTGAAGAATTCCTCATTTTTGCAAAAGTTATTACAGGTCATTTGGGTTTTCAAAATGACAAACTATTGCTTTGAAGCATTTTGGTATAAGAATATATTAGAACTCATCAGAAAAAGAATCTCCATCTCAATGTTTTGATATTCCAATCTTTGACATTTACTTTCATTCCAAAGTGGGACAAAGCTGAAATCACTGAAAAATTAGGGGAAAAAAATGGTTTGGAGTTCTTTTGGGTTTGGTTTTAGAAACCAATTCAGAGTGGCACCTCCCCCTTCCCCCCCCGCCCCGCAGAAAGAAATGTGTATATTTGCATAAGAAGCAAATCCAGCACATAAAACTGTTTCGACATTTCAGCGTGTCCAACTTTGATGTGCCAAATTGCAGTTTGTTTTGAAATAACTGTCCATTTTACATGCAATTTGAAGTCAAGTTAACACTTTCAAATGAAATATTTTAGTGTGGCTCTCAACATGTGGTGCTTTTTCAGTTTGTAATGACATTTGGGAAAAACAAAAGAAAAATTGCCAAAATCACAACACATTTGACTAAAATATATTTTCTAGTTGCAAATTATTTCTTTTGAAAGGAGATTGTTCCTACTTGTATGATTATGGGGTCTGCTTTTTGGGCTGTATTTTCATGCCAGCACACCCACAGAGGGAAGATGTAGTTTTTTTATGTAATCCAGGATAAACTTCAGGAAGAAAAGTAGCTCTCTGTGCACTTCTCACAACTCTTACCTGGGGGTTATGAAAAGGTAGGGAGAGTCCTCTTTGGGCTGACAGATCTATCATCTTTATCATCCTCCCACCTCCCAGCTACAGAATACAAGTTGGAAGTAGAGATCAGTTTGAACTGGGGAATGCTAGGTGAGGTTTGCAGAGGAGAAAAGATCAGAGGATGATGCCATTGATTTAAGTTAAAAATAGCTGTGTGTAGCAAAGAGGTATAGAGGCAGTGACTGGCTCAGGAGCTCCCAGTTTGTGGTCCTGAACGGAATAGGACAGAGTTAAAATTTAAACCCGCGTCACACACATGGTCTTCACAGAGCACAAGATGTATTTTACTACCTGGATCTGTGGAAACTTCAGAGTTTGCTAAGAATCCTTTAAAAGTGCCTCAGAAACTTTTATGTGAGACATATATGCGACAAATAAACTATACTAAATGTCATTTTTAACCATGATATCTTGTATTTGTTAATACCTTCACCCACACAGGTCACAGGCATTTGGAGAACTACTACTTTGAGGAAAGAAACTTTGCAAGCAGAATACAAAAAAGGCTGGGCCAACAAAAGCTGCAGAAGCTTTGACATGTGATAAGTGCAAAATCCTGGTGGCTAGGACAGAAACAGCAGCAGAACAGGCTGGGGTCTGCCTTGCTTAGGTGTATCTCTGCTGGGGGGACCTTTGGGCCTTGGGGGAGATCGAATTTATCATAATCAGCAGAATGCTCTTTTACCTACAAAGACAAGCTGTTTCCTGAGATCCATGAGCAGCAACATTGCTAGCAGATGAAGGGATGTCGTTATTCCACTCTGGCCAGAACTCGTTTGGATACACCTGGAACACTGTGTTCAGTTTTAATTTGCTCCATGGCATAATTTTTGCTTTGAAAAAGTAGAGTCTAGAGTAGGACCACCAAGCAGGGGGCTTAAAGGATTGCAGGACCTGATTTATGGAGGGAGGGGGAAAACCTTTTTTCTGTGAGAACCGTAAAATGCTGGAATAAGTTCCACACAGAAGTGGTGGAATCTACCTCATTGGAAATTCAGTTTGACAGCACCTTTGATCAAAGGCCCTTCCTTTAAGAGAAGATGGAATAGCTCTCCAGAGATACAGCCCGGATTTTCCCATTATTCTATTCTATAATTCTAAATGTAGTTGTTTATTATTTTCTCAGTCCTGTGGGGAAAGAGTGGCTTCCATTGCTTTTATGAGTGCTTCAGCAATGCTAGGTTGCCAAGCCTTAATTTTTTTGCAGTTTAACTTAGAGATTTTCAGCTTTCTATTTTAATGTATTTACTCTTGAATCCTTACATAACATTTCCTGTTTTAACACCCTCTGACTCTGTTAAGCTGTCATATCTTTTGTGGTCTTTGCTCACTTACTGTCTCATGCTTTCAGTCAAAATTTGTATGAAAGTGAACTAATATTATACTTGTACCTGAAGGGAGGACTTGGATATCATATACCTGAGTCCTTGAGCTGAGATTCACCCACTTGATTTATACTGGTCTTGGTTGTAGTTTAGATACACAGGCATTCACATATACATCAATGTAGTTTTCTGAGATTTTAAGGTGCATTTTTTGAAATACATGTGAGTGGAAAATCATATTTCTAGAAGTTAGTCACAACATTGGAAAGACACCTGTTGCTCTGTGCATGAATCAGTGTGTAATTCAAAAAGTGTATACGAACTCTTGTGGCATTCTGGAGGAAATATCTTTGAAGTTTTTTTACCAGCTACCCTTGGAATGTCACTTTTATTTTGTAAGATCATTTTAGCCACAGCAGCAGGTTCCAGAACACTGGCAGGCCTTAATCAACATTCAAAATCCACTTGGCTATTCAGAAAACAGTGAAAAACGGTCTCTGAGAGAAAGAGCACGTCGTTATAGATTCTTATACTACACACAGTTGAGTCAGTAGAAAGACTGGAGTGCTTCAAGTCTGTTGGCAAAGCCAGCAAGAGTCCTATAAAAGAGGAAAGAAGGAATGATAGAAGGTATTCACAAAATGATTCTGTTTGGTAGAATAAGGAATTATATGACTGCCTGCTCACAGAAAACCACCACAAAACAGAGTAAGTCTCCTGGTCTCTCCTACAGTGTCAAGAATTTTTGGAAGTGTAAATGGCAGTAGAATATGCTTTTGTTTATTCACATGAGCTGCTGAAGACAATAGGACTGTATTAATATATATTACTTCTGGATATAATTCTGAAAAATGTACATTTTTCTCTGAATTGAAGGTATGATTATCTACACAGTGCATTAGCAGGCTTAGTACCCAGAGAATTCACACTGGAGTGATGAGATACTGCTAAGAAAAATTAATCTTGGTCTTCATATCCTCAACAAATATATAGGTATAGACAATTTTTGTGTAATTATTGCTAGGTATCAGGTTTTTGGCATGATTTTTGTCAATTTGATTAATTACAGCACCATGGTTTACGTTGCTTAAACATTTTCAATCTCATAGTTCCAGATATTAAATTTAAGAAAAAGTTGTATTATACTATATCTGCCTTTTAACTTTACTCATTAATTTACTTCAGATTCAAAGAACAAAAAAAAAAAAAAAAAGGCAGAAGAGACTAGAAATAACAAATATTAATTTATTTTATATTAAATGGATATTCATACACAAGACTTTAAAAAAAAAAGTCTCAATCCCCTTATACCTTAACTTGTTCTTGCAGCATGATCCATTACCCCTTATGGACAGTGAACTATATGCACCAGTGTATTTATTAATGTATTGTAATAGATCACCAGTCTATATTTCTTTACTGCATCCTTGGTAACATATTCAGAACATTATTTAAAGCTCATTATTCACTGAAATAACACATGCAATAGCACAAGTTGGTTAGCTGTGATATTTTATTAGAGTGAGCATTTCGGGATTTTATTCTCAGTCCCTCATCAACATAAAACATAGTAAAGAGTTCATAAATCTAATTAAGAACATTAGAATAAGGAAAAATCACTGAATATTTAGTTAAGATATGCAAGCCTCATGTACAAGCAAGCCATTAGAGGCAGTCATAAATGCCAATTGAAAAGCACTCAATAACAGCTAGTTGGTGGGAGTACAAGAAGACAGATGTAGAGGGCATGGAAGTCTGCAAAGGTGGACTGGTTTTGTTTATCTTGTTGTTTATCTGGCTTTATTTTTTGTTTCCCCTCCCCTTTTCCTTGAGGAAATTTTACTGGGATGCCGTTCTGGTTTGGGCTGCCATTCACTTAGGAACATAATCCTGTTGTAAACGTTATATCCAGGGGGACAGCAATTTAATCTGGACCAGCAGCTGCCCTTGAAAATAACTAGTAGTAGCACCTTTATTTTCCTTTTCCTTTTTTTCCTTTTCCTTTTTCTTTTCCCTTTCTCATTTTCCTTTTCCTTTTTCTACTTTAGAGATTTTTGAGATATTCAAGTTGTAAAAGATATTAAAAAAAAAAACCCAAAAAAACCAAATATGACTTACATTCCTTCGAGATCTTGGTTGCTTAGAAGTCACTTCAACCCAAATTCAGCAATCAGGATCTCACATGTGTGATAAAACCCCCAAAGGTAAAGGTTTAGTTCAGGTAGGTCTATGGATAGCTTTGCTTAAGTGAGATGGGAAGAAAAACTGGAAAGCACATGTTAGTTACAAAGCACAGTGCTTTCCTAAAAACGAGAAAAAGAAGACAAAATTCACCCCAAATTACTTAGCAACCTATTGATTTAGATTTCTTTGGTAAAGGTCTGAATACTCACTCTGCTTTGCCTCCACTATGTATTTTTCAAATCAGATTCATGCTCAAGTCTTGATGCCCAAAATAAAGCAGCAAAATAGAAAGACAGATTATTTGTATGAGTCAGTGGTGAGGGCATTCAATTGGATGGCAAGAGATTAAAGTCTGTTGTTTTTAGAAATTTCTTCCATTGTTTCTCATACAGCATGTCAAAATCCTCCATTGACTTACTCTGATGTAAAGACACAGATGCAGCTCTTGTCTGACACTTTTTCCGAGGACAGAACCCACATCACTGGGCTCCCTATTTAAGAGAGATAAAGAAGTTCCTTGTGTGAGGGTCATGACTACGAGGGCAGCACTTTGCAGCTTGTTGAGCAGTGAAGAGAGAGGTATGCTGTGAGGACCTTGTTCAGGACCAGCAGGAGAAATCTAATGATCAGGGGAGTGAAGGTAACTTTTGAGTCACCTGAGCAGTAATTCTGAGTATATTTGCAGCAAATAGCTGATGAGGCAAATAACAAGACGGCAAATTACAAATTATGGTTAGTCCACTCCTACATATGAAGATGTAGGACCACGTAGATTCAGATTTTTCAGTTTTACACATTTGCTTCCTGCTCTTTGCAAGGCAGTTTCAAAGGAGTGTGGTTAGGCACACTTCAGTGAAAGTTTTGATGGCAAAACAGGTATGGAGTCCCAGTACTTAAGGATAAGGCTTTTCCAAACCCGAGACTTGGAACAAAATCTGTTCTTAAACACATCTGATTTCAAATGACTTTTTCACATTCAGAACACCTGTTATCAACCTTCTGCACCATAACACTAAATAAATGTAGTTTCAGTGCAGTCATCAGTCCTGTTGGCACTAAGTTTATTTCTTATTCAAGATCTCAGCTGTTTGATTGAATGAGTATATCAGGCCTGGCATCCATGAGCTAATGCAGTGTAGAGCTGGAAATCAGTACTAAGAGAGATTTACTTTTAATCCTTTGCAACCAATGTGTATGTACGTGTGGTGTTGGTTTATTTTATACGGATTTGGAGTTTGGGGTTTTGGACATTTACTTCTGATAGCTCATAGTTCTCAAAAAAACAAGACTGAAGTATCTTCTACAACTGACCCAATCACAAATGCAATCATTCCATTATATATATATATTTAAATTATTACCGCACCTTATATAACGATTAAAATGTCCCCTCAGACTGCTTCACTTCAGTCCAAGTGATCTCAGGCTCCTCTGCCTTCTATACTCTTATTGAGCTGAAAAATAACAAACAAGTGTAAATGACATTTACAGCTCTTAATTGGTGTCATTAGCAGTTCTTATTATTCAGCAGGACAAGCGGTGGCCTTTTATTGAGAATTCAGTGATGCACATCTGCTTTGAACTCATCAGACTTAGAGACAAGTAATAAAACAGCTGAGTGAATGACTTAGGGCCACATCCATCATTAAAGAGCTTGCAGAAGATCTATTTATTTTTTGCTTAAAAAAATGACTTTTGGGACTGGGATCATAGAAGGGTTAATGCTTCTTTAATAGAAGTAGATCTTGAAATAATGTTAATATATTGAATTATTAATAATAATCTAAATTTTTATTGTTTTTTATTGCCAGTGGTAATTGCTATAAACTAGACCTTGAGGCAAATCAGGGGGGATTAGATTTGCAGTCGTATGTAAGTGCTACGGGGTTGTTGACATCAGTAGGATGTAAAACTAAAGAGCTGTTTGATCCTTTGAGTAAGTACTGCAGAGCTATAAAATTGATGTTTGAGATACCCCAAGCCCAAAACTTCAGTCTTCAGAACACTTTATTTAGACATGCACACTGTGGTACTAAAACACGTGTAACCAACCAAGGGTTTAGTGACTTGGTTAGTGAGATCCATTGACCTCCGATGGAATTCATAACGCGGGGAAGGTTCAGTCTCTTTTTTTTTTTTTTAATGGAGGAGTCATGTAGCTTTTTTCTACAGCTTATGAGAGACACAGCAGTGGGACAACTGATACCACGCGTCTTTGGAAGCTTTCTTAGGCTTCACTAGGTAACCTGGTGGAACTACCGTGGAGAGATTTAGGGAACTAGCACAGTCGTGGTCAGCTGCGGGGTCATTCATAGTCATTCATGTGCCCAGATTTGTGAACTTAAAAATAGCTTAGTCATCCTGTAAAGGCACTCAAGAGACTTTTTCATCTCATGCTAAGCAAAAAAGACAGGTCCAGTGAAATGTACTCCTGAATTGTTTTTAAGTGTAAAAGGATAGGTGTCCTTCTCAGATTTGATCATCGTCTAATGCCTATAATTAGAATATTTTTTAACAGAAAGCTCAAGAATTAGCTGCAGTTATAAAAGAGATTCCTCTCAAACCAGATCAAAATATGTTTCCCACAGCTCTGAAATCTGTGTCTCATTTCACCTGTGCATTTTCTACTGTAGCTTCTCAGCTTTATGCACTGTTTTCCCAGTGCCTGATTTTTCCCATGCACTAGATACACTACCCAAGCACCTAATTCTTCATGTTATTAAGTGACAACCTCTAAAACTTTTATGGAGCTAATCCATACCCTGGTAGTGGGGTTCAGATAAATAAGGTATGGAGAAAAAAACTCAAAACTGGCTCATTCCTTTAAAAACAAGAGAAGCGAGTGAAATTTTGTTCAATCTGCATAACACAATGGTCCAGTGTAACTATAGCCAGATATGAATAAAAATGAACTGACAAAGACCACCCAAAACCCCTGCCAGAAATCTTAAGAAAAGTTGTCTCATCTCTTTGGAGCTATACAATGTAGCAGATAAATTACTGCCTAATCGTTCATTACTGTGTTAACTGTCAGGGTGCTAACTATTGTTCCATATGAAAAATCCATGTTGAGAATCCAGCTCAAAAAAATCTCTGAGAGTTCTTTAACGAAAAGGAAACATTTGTTAAGCAGAAATGCTTTGTAACTCACATATTACTTGCCAAGAAAAACCCTGCTCTGGTGCAGCTAATTTGTAGTGATGTCAGGCTGGGATTTTCAAAGGTGCCTAAAGAAGTTAAATGACTGGCTCCTATTGACTTTGCAGCTACAATCCTGATCAGACCTTTTATACTGCTTTCACTTTAATGAAGGGAAGAAGTGAAGGAAAGGGTTGGCTAATAGAGGGAGTAGATTTACTTTTCTTGGAGCTCCACACAAAGATTTTGCTCAGTGGATCAGCAAATGTATTATTAATAGCAATAATAATGATACCTACTTATTCACTCCATAGGAGTACACTCAAAATATCTCATAGAAAATCATGGTTATCTTTATTTTGTAGGTGAAAAAATGCAATCTGGGTCAACATAGATCAGCTACTTCTCCACAGTTGCCCCCCTGTGCATGTACCAGCAACACGTACAATGCAAAATTGCAGCACCAGGACTTAGCTATAGGTAACTTCTTCAGGCATTAATGTCCTTGGTCAAGGTTACTCAAAGATATACGACACATTCATAATGAAATGATGGATTTGACTGGGTCTCAAACCAGAATTCCACTATTTTTTTCCTTTGGGGAGCCTGATGATAAAACAAGACCATTCTTGCACTTGGCGCCGGTCTACCAGATGGCTCGTACTCAGTTAAGCACCATATTGATCTATTTTTAACCTCATAAATAAGAGATGTTAGAATTCACAGTTATTCTTTGAAGGATGATGAATTTATCACAAAAATATATATAAAAAAAAGGCGAAAAAATTGAATTTTATATTGTTTCAAACTTTAACTTGAACCCATTAGAGAATTAAAAAAATGTTCTTGTAATCACTTTATGAAAAAAATTCCATTTCTAAACGAGTATGAACTACTATTTTTGGGAGGAAAAAATCAAAGACACTATTTCTAAATTACTTGACTGAAAACGGGTCCTGTTTTGAGACCATGACAAAACCAACATTTGTAGATCTCTTGAAACCAAAACCCATTTCTCTGAAGACTTGAAAGAACACAGATTTACTCTGGAGAATGTGTTTTTGTAACATTATTATTCCTCTGTTCCTACTGGTTTTAATGAAAGAATCAAACAAAGTTTTGTAGTTTGTTTTTTATTCCTCTCTCCTGGGTGTTAGATCAGCAACAAGTTGAAGTTGACTTGTCCTGGAGAGTAGTTAGTGAAGAAGAACTGGTGTATATGGAGAGGAGTTCAATTTTTATCTGGCCTACTCATGCAGCTTAGAGAATTGATTTTTTTTCTTTCTCTTTAGTGGGTGTAGGAATTTAATGCAATGTAATCATCTCAATAAACTGTAAAACGTTTCTCTTTCTTACACAGAAATTATTCATTTAGCAATTTGAATAAGTTTTTGCTTAAATAGTATTGTTTTGTACTAAAGAATCGGTATGATTCTTAAGAAAATGTTGACATTCAATTTTTCAAACTTGTTGTTGCTGTTGTATGTACCTAAACATGCTCTTTCTTTTCTGCACTTAAGTTTCTTTATCCTTTTTGAGGATGTAATTCTTTTTTCTCTTTAAATGTCCAATTTTTTATAAGCACACATACATGAACACAAAGCTTACTTAAAATAACAGTGATGATCATACACATATGGAAACCATTAAAAAATTAATCTTTTATATTCTTGAGAAGCAGTTTATTTCCCTTTTTGATTCAGGCTCAAAGAGTTTCCAACAAGGTATTTCATCCCCAGATGCTCCTTTCTCAACCACTACAGGCAACAGCACAATCCTGCTCATCCCTTCTCTACAATCACACTTTCTGCCATCCTAGAAACATCTGGATGAAGGAACCACAATAGACCAGGTAGAAAATCCTTGTCCCAAGGCAGGATCAACAAAACATATATAACAAAACATATAATCCATGAAAACATGATTAAGCTAAATTTCCTTCTTGCTATTAGTATGTTTCCATATGGATTTATTGATGTGTAAATAAGAAACAGGTATCTATGGGCTGGCTACCTCCCTGTCAGCCTAAATTCAACCTGGTCAATTGGTTCATGTGTTTCTAGGAGAATTAAAGACAGACTTCTACAGAAAAATAAAATAGCAACCATGAAAATGCCATAAAAGGAACATTAACAGTGTACAGCAGTAGTCAAAATGTTTCTTTAATGACATGCTACTTTAATTATTTCCTTTTCTTTTTGTCTTCTTAGTAAATTAATTTCTTCACCAACAAAAAATCAGGCAGATCTATATCCATTTGAAAGCCATATTCACCACATTACATTTGGATAGAAGAAAATGGTTGAGGGAAGCACAGTTTATGTAATGTGAAATGTTTTATGTGATGTTGTTCAAGGCAAATGAAGTTGTCGCAGAGATGAAGACTGGAAGAAAAAATAAAAATAAAATACATAGTGGTAAACGCTGAAAAAGCTGGATTCCTTTTCACTGCTTACAATTAAGGCAGATTACTCTGTATTAATCGAAAAGAAAAAAACAATCAAGGCATTTCCTCAATATAGGCAATTCTTTAGAAATTACAGGTAAACACAGTATGAAATAGGAGTTCATTTTTCTGTCCTGTATTTCACATACAACTTAGTTGATTGTTTTAATTTACATGTTTTCATATTGCATCAATCAAGAAGCACAGGACAAAATATACACAACAAAAATGAGAATCTGCAATGACTGGCTTGATTTGATTACTGACTAATTACTGATTAAACTTATATACTGTTTTAAATAATATTTACTGTCTAAATCTGAGGTATGTTTCTGGTTTTCAACATGTGTGCAGTCCCTGGGGAACAAATAATGAATACATGCCCACACATATCAGCTGCATCCTCAGCCAGTTTGAGGTTTATGGTTTCAGATATTGCCCAATAGAACTGTTCTCATAAAATCAATGAAATGAAAACACTTTTAAAATTTTCTTTCCCGGAGAAAGTTAGAGGAGAGGAATTCATTAGATATTCCACACGTATGTAGTATTGCAGACTCCAGAGAAAGACAAAGAAATGATGACACCGTATAGTTATGTTAATACTCTTAGCAGAGTATGGTTTCCTACTCAACTGATCAGTTACGTTATGCTTCATATAACCAGAGTAAAAAAAAGCAAACCAAAAAAGCAACAAATGGAAAACTTTCCCCACCCCAACCCTCTCTAATGCATTTGCGAACTGAATGGAGAAAATGAACTTGGAGAAAACATAATTTTCTCCATTTTATTGATGACCATAGGTTAGCAAGCAGCAAGACTGCAGATGCTAGTCCATGTTGAACCCAGAATTCTGAATGGCTATCATCTCTTGTCTTACCTAAAAGAAAAATCTTCAAATTTGCAAATTGCCATCAAAAACACCATAGACTTCCAGTGAAAGACCAGAAGTTGAGGCTTATCCTTGCCCACCAAGTGTTCTAACCACTTAAGCCTCTAAATATCAGCTGGTTTCCACATTCATGCTGACTACAGAGTTATTGTTCCTTGGCTGGTTAACAAAGGGTGATCTTGCAAATGGTCCCTGGCTGCTCTCCCTGGAAGTTGTGTGCGTGTGTGTTTGTTCTCCGTGTCCTTAGACAGCAACAAAGCAATTCTATTGCAGTGGGAACTAGCTCAGAAGCCATTAAGTATCAACACGAGGATCTACTCAGATGGCTAAATTTGCTATTAACAGCACAACAGAGATTGAAGCAGCCCCAACAGTAATGCTAGATGGCAGGCAGAACCAGGGGTAGCATAACTACCACAGTTGTAAAAATGATGGGCAAGGGACGGGAGTGACAGTAGGGGGTATCATTACAGTGGCTTGATCAGATGTGACTGAAGATGTAATGACATGATCTCTTTGTTACCATGCATGGTACAAAGACATCTCTAGACAGGTGTCTTTTCACTCAATTTTTGCCTTTCCTTTCCTTTTCTACAATGTTAAAGGAAACAGCTGGTAGCCCAGCACTGGAAGCAGTTTAGATTCTGCTGGGACAACCTCTTGATCTGATTTTTTTGTTAATTATCAAAGAGCCAGGAGCCCTTACTACATCCCTCTTCTCCAGGGAATACTGCAACTCAGTTATGTAGCTCACATGAAAGGTAAACTCTTCCAGTGAAGACACCTTGGTTTGTAACACTTAATACAAAGTCATCTGAACAATTACCATTTCAAAGTGTATAACAATGTGTCATTCATAATAGCATATATTGCATGTGACAACAGGATGTGACTGGGATGGTAGTGTATAGAAACCCTAGAAATGATCAGTGAGGGGTTCTGATCAGCATTTGTTTCTAACATCATGATGAAATATTTCCCATTTAAATTCTAATGTGTTCACATAAGAAACCCTTTTTAAATCATTAGGACTCAGTAATTTTGTATTTAAAAATTTCAAAGAGCTGTCTCAGGTGCTACCCAAACCATTAAAGTAGATTTAATCCAGTGTTTAAAACTTCAGGACATGCTTGAAGTGTAATGGAAAAAGTGCATAGTAACAAACTTTTTAAAGGAAGAATAAATAGGATAATCCAAGCAATTACGAGTTTCATTTATATTTGAAGCAAAATGATGGACCATTTGAGACAAGCCTGAATTAACAATGAATTAAAGGAAAGTAATGTATTAATGGCAGTGAATTTGCACAGGTTGGAAATAAATCTTTTCAAACCAGCTCATGTCAATGCTTTGATGAGAGGACTGATTCAATTCGATAAAGTAATAAAGTAGAATAATAATGTAACTCCTTTAAAGAAGTTGACTGGTATACAAGAAATGAAAAAAGGAAAAAAAAAAGGCCCCATTGTTTTGCCAATCACATTGAATTATTAAAGAAATGGTTGATAACTATGCCCCACAACATAACAGCAAATTGGGAATTAATACTAATAAGGTGTTTTTTGACTGGGGTCTCCCTGGCATTGATTTTTGACTCTATGCTAGTAAACATTTTATCAACAAGGTGGAAGAAAACATAAAATCATTACCAGTAAAGCTTGGAGTTGATACAAAAGCTAAAGGAATGATAAATAATGAAGAATACAAGCCAGTGGTACACAGTGCTCTCTGCCTCCAATAAACTAGGGACAAGGATACTATTAGACTCAGATATATGAACAAGTTATTCTGGCATCACACATAACAAGTCAGCTGATTCATGAGAACTATCCATGGGAGTAGTCTACCTTGCAGAAAATCAAGGCTGTTCAAATTAGTTTAGCTCAGTGAAAAGCGGGCTAAGCAAACTCAGCTTATCTTATGTTTAACCCAGATTTATTGTACACAATGGAACAGACAGTAGAGATCAGCTGACATGCAATAATAGGTTTTGTGTCTAGGCCTAGTGTGTATTTTCAGTGTGGTTAATAACAAGCAATACATTTAGGAGCAAAGCATGTTTGTCACACTTACAAAGTGGGGAAATACCACAGTAAAAATATAAAAAATAAAGAGAATAATATTTCAGAGCTAATCTAGTGGACAAGATAAAAAAAAAAGTGAGTGCAAATTTAGAGTAGGCACATTACATTTTTATGGTGAGAGTAATTAACTGTAAGAATGACAAGATTTATATTGGATTCTCCATTGCTGGAATTTTTTTAACAAGATTGGATTTTGTTTTCTGTAAAACATTATTCTCTTCAAAGCACTGGTATTGACTTGAAAAAGGAATTAAAAATCCTGGGTTCTGTATTATGAAGAAGGCTGAACTAAACAAACTGCGTGATATCTTCTCACTCCAAAATCCAAGAGCCTTATAAGGATTCACCAGTGATTCTTCTGCCATGAAGTAGTTGATGAAAATAGGTGGATAATGAGGAAAGACAGCATCTGCATTTTCTGAGAAGTCACAAGTGCTATAGTGGTGACATGGAACGATGTAAAGTTTTATTTGCCATTGCAATTAACTGAAGTGAAAGTAAATGACAGAGAGGACCGCTTTCAAATAACTTGTGATTTGGTGTCTTGAAAAATGTAGGCTTTATTCTAGGATATTTAATTCCTTATCTGCCCCCATGAAAGATAGAAATCCTTCCTTTGTTGAAATGTATTGAGAAAAAGGATATAAATCATAATCCCATCTGAGAAAAGAAAAAAAAGTTTGTGGTCTTGCTATGGTATTAAATTCCAGTTTTATATATATATTAAAAAAAAAAAGGAAAATGAAAAGTGTGTCAACATTTTTGTGTAATTATTACTGTTTTTGCTACATTTATTGATTTTATGTTGCACCACTAAGCATTTTGCTTAGACAAAACTAAAGAATTAATTGTGTTTACTTTTGGACTTTGAAGTGAAGAAACCTCTGAAAACTCAGCTTGAACAGCAGCTCTGTTGTCATACTGATTTACAGATTCCTAAAGTGGTGAATTGTTTTCAGTTTGTGCTTCCACCAAATTAGGAAGTGCTTGTAGGAAAAGAGATCCATTCCACCTCAATATTACTATTGAATTGTGATGTTTCTTGTCAGTCTCGTTTGATTCCTCTGTAACTGATGGAGAAACAAGGACATCACTTGTGCCTGACTTGTAACCATCAGGTGAGATGAATCAGCCTTTAAACATGGTTAGCTTTGTTTTCTGAAGCGGAAGTTTACAAGACTAACAAGAGGAAGATGCTTAGTTTAGCTGTCTTGAAAAAAAAACAAAAAACAAAAAACACATAAACCCACGAACCAAACCAAAACCAAACCCACTCAAAAACAGTTAGCTGTCTTTGTTCTGACAGATTGTAATTATTCTGTCTCTTTAACAGTTGAGCCCAGGAGAAGTTTGCAAGTCACTGATGCCTTCAGGTCAACGATAGTTGTCTCAGCCAGCATCCCTTACACAATTATATCCAAGGGTCTTTGTTAAAGCAGGAGCTACATTAAAAACTTTTATGGTTTTTATATGTGAAACACAGATGGTGACATGAAAATAGTTCTGCAGATGGACAGATATATGATCAGTTGGCACTTAGTACAGCATTGAAGCAAACTAGCAGAAGAAAATTTTGAAAGGGTCTCAGAATTTCATGCCAATTTCCACAAGTTTATCTTTCCGGTGGAGTTCAGTTGTGTTTCCCTGCATTCTGTGGAAATTTATTTTTTTTTTATTGTAGTACATATATTTTCTAATATGTGTCTTAAGAAGAACATTTTTGTGTTTTTATAAAGTATATTTGCACCTAGTTTATTTTTTTTTAAATAAATAACCCCTGCACTTCTAAATGTTGAAGAATATTTAAAAAGGTTCTTATCACTTATATTATTTTCCCTTTTATTATTTTTTTTTAAACAAAAATAAAATAAAATATTTCTTCAGCAGCACTAACAAAATGCCCGACAGGTCTGTGACAGGATGTCACAAATCAACTTCCACAGCTAGGAATGGACTTATGAACCTATTAAACTCACCATCTTTGGCTTTGGAGCAACAGTCATCATCATTAATTGTTATTATTGCACTCCTTGACATTTTCAAGGAAAAAAAAGGCACAAAGGATTTCATGAGAGCCATAACTGGTCACCTCAAGACAGAAGGGCTGCTTTCACTTTATTTAATTAAAATGGTTCTAAAAATCAGCGAAATACAAGACCTGCAAGCAAATCAGATCCCACTTTTCATTTGCCTATAAATTCTGGGGTCTCTTTTACAAAAATTGTAACATCTTTGAGGCTTTTTTTTTTTTAATATTTTTACAGACAGAACAAGGAATTTGTCCCTTACTGGGACTCCTAGACTGAATCACATAAGAAGAGTAGATTACAAAAAAAACCCATTCAAAACAAAGTTTTTCTGTAGTATTGAAATCTTCTTGTTTTGACTTTGAAATGCTGTGATGTTAAAGGGGTTTGGCATTTCCAAGATATTTTCCCTAGAAAACTCTGGGTTCCCTATACATAATATTGGATGCAGAACCATTTTATGTACCTCAGCCAATGCAATGATAATATTCAGAAACTGAATTTCCTTTTACAATTTTCCTTTAAGTAACTTGTTCCTGGATAATGGTTTCTGAAAATTATGTAATATTGTTCAACAAAACTAGAAAATGAGCTTCTGATGCAAAATGTTTTCAGCAGGTCTGTCCCTCAAATCATTTTTTTAAATGCCCAAGTTAGTGAACAGCTAGATAAATTTTCATGGTTGTGTCCACACATCAGGGAACATCCACAACTCAGACTCAACCCTCTTTGGGTTTTCAAGTGGGTATATATGAAAATTTATCATCTTCAGCTTATTATATTATCAATGGAGAGAGGAAAAGGCAGCAGAGAAAGAAAGAGACACTTCAGAGACTGAATCTTATCTATAATGTTTTATTAAAGATATTTTATGAAAAATTGTATTAAATTTCCAGTTAATCACACTTTTAAGACTGAAGTTTTTTATTGTAGCTTTTTGCACATTTCAAAAACTTATGTAGAGTTTCTCACAATGAGAAAGTCCTGTTTGCTGACTTACTACTTGTTTTGCTAAAAAAAAAAAAAAAAAGGGAGTAACAGGTTTATTCTTTGTTCTTATTGTTCTAATAACTCACAGACTTTTCAAACTGCTGGGTATAAACACTGAAAAAAACCCATTTTTAAATCACTGATCTGATTTTGTTCATTGATTGATCTCCTCTTACCATAAGAGACAGAAAAGACTCATTAAACCATACAGTTTGTCTCAATACCAAGCCAAGATTGATTGATCCCTACATTGCATCGCTCAGGCATTTTCGTGATGAAGCACACCCAGTTGTGAAACTTGCCATGGCCAGCATATCACAATCATTATGATACATTGCATATACTCCTGCAATTGTTTATAACACTACATTTTCACACTGCAAAAGAAAAGCAATCCCAGAGTGCTTCTCATCTACCTGAACCCGACTAAACATTCCATAGCTCGCTTTCTTCTTTTTGGAAAGTGAAGCGTAGGGTGAGTGGGAGCAAGGTGAAGTGTTATATTCTGATGTCCTCTTTCTCTGGAAAAGAAAGATGTTGTCCTGACATGCTCTTGGCTCTTCCATCTTCACTAGAGTCACAATTACCTGGGATGTGCTAGAACAATGTGGTCTCAACCTGGGAATACACCAGACAAAGCTTAAAATATTCAAATTAAAAATGTTGAGTCCCAATAAATGACAGCATGCTATTTCCACAATCATTACCTTATACTTCATGAAGCTCAGAAAAGCAACTCATGTATAATTTTGTGGAAAATATCAACTTATGAAAGCAAAGATTATCATTCCTATTTCTATTACATCTGTGGTTGTGCTGTTTTCTACAAGACAGTACAAATATAGTGTTATTACATGTTTCTTGCTTTGTTTATAAAAAGGAAAATATAACATTTCTCAATATGGATGCATCTAAAGATTTTCCCATCCATCCTGAGGAGTCAAAAGCCTGTGACGAACTAAATGTAAATTTCTACTCCCTCTTTTATGTTTCTTGTATATGTATTCATGTTGTAGCAAAATCAGAAGCCTGCTCCTTGCCAGACCATTTCAGGTCACAAAACAGCAACTTCCTCATGTCCTTCCCAGTCTGAATATGTTTTGCTTCCTTCCTATGTGTGTGCATGTGCATACAAAAGTGGTGAGGCACTAAGCAGGATATTATGTGTCTGGGATGACCTGAAGTCTGAACTGGAGTGAAACACGACTTCTTCTCATTGAACACACTGACCTCAACAGGATGTATTTTGTAAGTAGTTTTTTTTCTTTTACAGGAAGATTACATGACCACTATACCCTCATAAAACCATTTTATTGAGGAGAAAGCAATCAAGCAATGAAATTCAGACTCACGTGCCACCTTGGGCCCATTGTCAAATCTGCATATATAAGTGCCCATTTCTGTGTGTGTGTCTCTGCAGAAAACAGATTCAGTCTTGCACTATTCCAGTCAAAGTTTCATTGCACTGGCAAGTGCAGAGGAAGTTGTGGAAGTACTTGCATCCTCTTCCCTTCACCTGCCAGGTCTAAATTCTGTAACCAGGATGTTAAATTTTGATGTCAGTAATGGAGAGCCCTATTTCCAAAGATTTCTGATGGTGCAGAACTCCTCTTTGTTTGGGGTGACAGTTTCTTAGCAACAGCTATTAGTGAGCAGCTGCAGACCCAATCAAATGGTGAACTTGGACAATCTCTTTTGTACACGTCTTGAAGAAAAATCCCTTGCTCAAGAATATAAAACATATTGACAATTATACACTAGCCCCGAATATAACTTTTCCCTGCGGTTCTACAGGCAGGTTAGCTGCACTGAGCAGTCAGCCTTCACACATGGAAAAATCAATTTCATAAGAGATATATCTTCATGTGTCATGATCCAGTGTATGATAGTGGCCTTTTATGTCTATTTAGCTTACAGCAAATTTAAAACTATCACCAATCCTGGTGATATTAGCAGTCCAATAACTCAACAATTAAACAAATTTCTCTCTCTGTCTCTCTCTCTCTCTCTCTCTCTCTCTTTTTCTTCGTTGACTGACTATAATAATCTTCCAGGAATGACCTTGAGGGATTGGATATTCTTCTTGGTTTAAGTGCCATTAGCAATATTTTTTTCAGAAAGCAAGCTACTTAGGTAGTTGGCAAAAAAAGTGCCGATAAAAATCTACTCTTGGCTACTCAGTAAATTGCATTGCACTATCTGCTTGCCAGCTGAGGGTGAAGAACATTGTATATTAAAAGATTTTCATTGTGTAATAATGTGAACACCAGCAGCAGTAATTATAAAATCAATAATTCGTAATAAATATGTCCTCCTTATATAATTACTAAATGATTGCAAAACCAATATTATGCACTAGTTAGAATGGAAAAGGTTGCTGCTAAAGACTTTCTATATTACACATTATTGTTCAACTCTAAAACACCCTTGGTCAAATGAAGCATAACTTCAGCCTCATCAGAATTAAGCTAAATGCTATTTCAGTTTGATCTCCTTAAAAAGTATTTGATTCATGGAAAAACTAATTACCAGATTAAAGTGCAACAAAAAGTGACTTAAATGCAAAGTGTTAAACACCATTTATCGTGAGCTGGGGAACAAAAGGAAGATAGTTTCTGTCCTATAAGATGGTAAGTGTTTAGATATTTTTTATTATTATTTCTTTTCTTTCTTTACCTTGTAGATGAGTGTTTTGATTCCCCAGGAACACCAATAAACCTCGAGATATCATTTGTGTATGTCTTCACATATTCACAGGCTTTTCTTTTTGCTTCAAGTGATGATTTTTGCAGCCGGGATGAGAAGGAAGTTTGGCCTTTTGTGGGTTTCCCATCTTTCAGGGTACTTAAATTCAGGAAAGAGGTCAAATGTTTTATTGTTTTAGTTGTATAAATTGCTTCTAGGGCTATCAGGAGAGCCTAAAAGCAACATAAGCACAAATGCAAAGGAAACAAGCTCAAATGTGAATTCCGAAGCACTTTTTGTATGGTATACCTGCCCTACTCATCACAATTCCACCCTAAAGAAATATCTTCTTCATACACAAAGGCACGAAGTTCGGAGAACAACACCTGTTATGAGGAAAAAATATGCATGTACAAATGCGTACACAGAATCTCAGAGGATATAGGCAGGTCACTGAACTACAAAAAACTGCCTTGCTTCCATTTTCTAAAAAAACCCACACCTATTTTTCTCACCTTATTTCTGCATTTTTGTGTTCATATTTTTCTGACTCCTGAGGAAAGTTTCATCTCACTAGCTATGGATCTCTATAGCGTAAAGGTCTGTGTCTGAGCTAATCACCCCGGTCCCCATACTGTAGCAGTAATTCAGAAGATGCAGCAAATGACAAAAATAGATCCTTTTAGTGCGAAGTCTTATCCTGGATATAATATCCAGTAGAGACCAGCTGAATTGAATCCTAAAATTGTTTCTTTCTTTTCATAAAGGAGTTTAATGTGGCTAATTCAGATGTAGATGTGTGCATTCTAAGTGAATCCCATGCCTTGCATCTATTTGAAGTGTTTTCCACAATACAATCATAACTACTTGCATAACAGAATCTATTTTCTTTGTCCACCATGTCCTTATATGGGTGAGAGTTGAATTTCCCAGTGCCTTTGTCATGAGCTGTTCCTTTCCGACTCCTCCAAATGGTATCCACCTATCTTCTGCAAAGGTCTTTGTTTGCCTTTATGTGGAAACTCATGATAAAAATACCCTTTGGCCAGCAAGCTCCATGTGCATATATAAAAAGCTCACATTACTTCTGAACCTTGAATAGACAAATACATTCAATGAAGGCTATTAAAAGTGAGTAAAGACAGGACAGTATCCAACAATAAAACAAAATTCATTCTTGATAGCAAGCCACTGAAAAATGAGGAAGTCTTGCTGCCAGACTTCCTGGCCACGCCTCGCCTCACCCCGCCCTGCCCCACCCCTCCCCGCCCCTCCTCTCTCATCTCCTCTCCTTTCCCCTTTCCCCTTTCCCCTTTCCCCTTTCCCCTTTCCCCTTTCCCTTTTCCCATTTTCCCCCTTTCCCCCCTTTTCACCTTTTTCCCTTTCCCTCCTCCCTGTCTCACCTCACTTCATCTCACATCTAGCTAGGCTGGGAATGTGTCATACCAAGAAAATACCGGGGATGTAATATTAAATTACCACCTGTGTTAGTGAAAAAAGAAACTGTTTTGATGAGATTGGTTTTGCCATAGGGTTCAGGTTAGGTATTTTAGAAGTTTAGAAAGCCCTAATGATTATTGCAGTTGTTAACCACTCAGCAAGTTTAATATAATTGGGGTTGTGCTAAGCCTGTCAGGTAGAGAAGATGTTATCATTCCACTTTGTATTTGGGATATGGAGATTTGAAAAGATTAGGAAATGTACTCAGACTGGCTAAGCAGAGGTGCTTAAGTTAGACACTGGGACTCCTCTGAAGTCCAAGTTCAAGCCAGCTCTGTGGCTCAAAGTGTGTGTTTTCTGTGTATGCAAGACCCTGGCTTCCTGCCTTATCAATAAAGTCAAGTAGTCAGAATCAAGTTAACCACCTGAACTGTGCCCATTGTACTTACATGAGGACAGTAAGGCATCTGCAGCAAATGCAGCATTAAATCCAACTCCTTGGTCCTGCCAGCTTCCATTCTTCAGTGGAACCAACGTGAAATGAGGGTTAGGATCTCTGCCGTGGTTAATTCATGCCTTGTGGGTTTCAGGTATTAACTGATCACTTATTTCTCTCACAGATTCTTGAAACATTAAATAATATAGAAAGCAATGTTTCTTTTAAGAATTGATCTGGCAAGAATCCAGCCTTCCAGTGAGAAGGTGGGTGCAAGGGATTTAAAACTGAACTTCCCTGGAATCCACAGAAATTATTAATGCCTAAGTCTCAAGGCCATCTATAACATCAATATAAAGATAGGTCTGTTAAGATTGTTACCTTGCTTCTCTCTCTGGTGTAGTTAGATGATTTCCATACTAAAGTTACCCGTGATAACTTCTCATCAATAAAATTCAGCATTTCCATATAATAACACTTTCTCTAAGTACTTCACAATATCAACACCTTGATGTAGTGGGCCAGAGCTGTAATTTTCTGTAGTCAGAATGGAAAATGCATATGGGCATGTGCAGGTGTCTAGATGAAGAAAAAGCAAGGTGGTGTAAGAAGACAGCTTTTACTGAGACAACAGAAGGATATTCCTTGTCCTGAATCATGTGTTCTTGTGGCCAGTGGTAAATTTTTTGGTAGGGCTCAATACTGGAATTACAGTTCCTAAACTGTTAAACTACCTTTGGACTCATAACTTCTGCAGAGCTTTCATCAGTTAAAGGGAGCTCAACAGAACATTCAAGACTTGGGCTGAAGACTTTTTCAGTTGCCTTTCTGCATCCAGCGATTTGCACCAAATCTTGTGGAGAGAACATTCAGTGGAATTTATCAAGAAAAGCCATCTTGGATCCCTCATCCAGTCATGATGGGCGATAAAGGCCTCTACAACATTTCTGTTGCAGGTTACATTGTAAAACTGCAATATGAAGGTGGAAGAGTTATATCTGAGTGAAAGCACAGATTGACTAGGTTGGCTTAAGGGAATTTACCTCCCTACTCCATTAGTTCCACTCACTGCAGTGTAGTTTGTCAAGGATTTATGAACATACAGAAGTCTCATCAGAAAAGACTTATGATCCCTGTGCCACATCCATGCGCCACTGAGCCAACGTGTGCATGTGCAGTGTGCTTGATGTATTCAGAATGCACCTGATTTATTGTATGTTCTTTCATATTTTTCTCTAGGATTTCTCCATCATTCAGATCAAGTCTCTCTTTGCCCTTACTGATATGCATTTGTGTATTTTGGAACAAGTAGAACATTGACACCCTAAATAGGAAAGGTTGTTTGAAATTCTGCTCCAGGTGTCACCCAGAAATTAAGATAACATGACCAAAGTTGTTCCTCTGGACAAAAATTGTAGTATTCTATGTGGGGAAAAACATAATTTCATCCTTTCTTTCTTTTTTCTTTGTATTGATTATGTCTAAACAGGAAAGAAATGGCATTTTAACAGCAACTGCATATTGATATTTGCATCAAAGAGAGTAGACACAAAGAAACCACGAGGTTCAGGCTGTAGGATTATAAAATGTGAGCTCATATAATACAATGGAAAAATATAGAGAAAATTGCATTTTATTAGCAATATCTGTAGAAATGTGAACACATAACCACACATACGGTAGTAATATCAACACCAGAAAGGAAGGATGTATCAAATTTAAAATATTTTCACTTATCTTCAGTTCCCAGTTGTTAAGTCTAGAAGAACACTTCCGCAATCCCTTCAGGAAGAACAGAGAGTTGTAACCTGTGCGTATCACCAGGTATAGCTTTTGTGCAGTGATATCCATCAGCCATCACTTCACTTAAGGTGAGTTATGCACCAGGTTTACCAGCAGAGTTGTGTCACTATTGCCAGCTAGACCACAGGAACATGCAGACGGATCTGGATGCCACTGCTTTACAAACCTGGGCGCTACAGAAAGAAATTTAGGAAAAATTGTCACATGAGAGAAAGAGGACTATAGTGTCACAGAATCATGGAATCATGGAATAGCTTGATTTGGAGGGACCTTCAAAGACCGTCCAGTCCAAATCGCCCACCATGAGCAGGAACATCTTCCACTAGACCAGGCTGGGAAGAACACAGTTCAATTTTTCAGTGAACGTTTGCAGGCACGGGGCAATCTCAGCCCTCTGTTGGGCAACTGTTGTGTACAGAGTGGGAGTGGTCAGTAAGGGCCTTTGCAAACCTCTGACAAAGCAGTTGGGTTACCACTCCATGTAGGAGACAGGTACTAACTTCCCATCAGCTTTTAAGACAAGACAAGCACGTATGTTTCATTTGTGTCTTTAAAAATCACTAAATGGCCCTTTTAAAAACATATGCTTAAAATTTAGGTGCTAGGATATCTCAGGTGCTCGCACCACCAAGAGACTTTCCAGTAGATATTCTGAAAATACCCCTCTATACCACCTCAATCTCAGTTTAGTAGGGGTTGTCACAGATAAGGATGATGATAGTTAATGATGATGATGACCATGATGAATATAAAAGAACTGTGGCTTTCTCTAGTGGCTAGTCTAGAACATACCTGCACACAGTATCCAGTAAAAAGACAAAACAATGAGAGGGTAATAGCGGAGCAAGGATGTGTTTTGATAAGCAGGTTTAATGCTGCATTACTTGATCATGTGTGTTTGTGTAATTAATAATGCTGTTATTTGTGTGATTTAACTATGAAAGACACACAAAGCAGAAATACAAGAGACCCCTACCAGTTTTGTCATCATTTAAAAGCCAGCACAGCTCAGCAAGCAGGAAGCTCAGGCTCTGTCTGTGTGAGGTGAATGTGGTTTCTCCTCAGGAGGAATGGGAAGACAGGTCAGGAGTCAAATGGTGCATGACCCTTGATTCCACTTGACATAAAAGAGGAGAGTTGAACTCCCCTGCAGCTCACTGTACCCTGTACTATATCTGTTCCTGTTTTTGAATAGTGCTCCTGGAGGGATTCGAGCAGAGATGGAGAAAATTTGAATTTTGTCTGATCTTCCCAGTACACCCAGTAGTTTAAAATCTAATTATGAATTAGACTGACCCAGAGCAATGTTTTCAGAAGCATCTAGTCAGCTTAAGAGAGAAAAAAAAAATCTCAAATTGAAATGCAATATAAGTATCTGGGAGCCTAAGTCCCTTAGGATTTCACTTTAAAAAAAACAGGCTTATTTTAACTTTCTCTAACTCACTGTATCTAATTTCAGCTTGAAGTTATCTCAGTCCCACTACTCGCATTTACTATTAAAAAAACCCATATTTTGAAGAGGACCAAAAGACTAATTTTTTGTGCTTCTTTTTCTTCAGTTCTTTTTCAATATTTTATAATTTTTAAACAACATTCTTAAGGAAAAAAAAAAAGAAAAAAATAAAACAGTTGTATGCAGTTCTTTTCCAGTACATCAATGATGTTTTTTAGCTCTTCACCTATAATTCAATTTAGGCTTAAGCTCATTTTTTTTTTTTTCTTTCAGTTAATGCTCATCTTGATAAACTCCTAAGGGCCAACTCCTCAGAGAACTGTGTTAAATCTAATTTTATTAAAATTTAGGATATGAAAACCTTGTTTGCATAATAATCTATATTAAATATTTCTACTTTTTTCTTTGGAGATCTCATTTATAATCACTCTATTTTTTCCCATGTTTACTTTTCAAACTATAAAGTGCAACAAATTTTGCAGGGCAACAAAGTCTAGCTATGTTGCAGAACTAGACTTCACTTATTACGAATTTTGCTGCAACTCAGTAGGAATTGTGATGGATGTTTTATCATGTCACTGTGCGGTACTGTGAAATGCAATAAGTTTAGTGATGACAGTAACAAAAATAAGTTTGTCAGAAGAGGATATCCTCATTCATACAGAAAAAATCCCTGAGATGTTGATCCAAAAGGTAGATTTTTCTTTTGAACCAAGACTGAGTTACCATCAGGACAATCATGAAGGAGAAAAGATGTATCAGAGGTAAACCTGGGTTTTTTTAACTTTTAAAAGATCTTCCAGTACCTGTTTTACTCTGGTGAGGAGAATTCTGATACTTGAAATCTAAAGATCATTGGATTCCTGAAGATGAGACAATAATGTGTAATAACAATTCTTGTTCTCTAGGGTGGGAAAAGAGATAAAGGATGCTGGGGAAGTAATTATACACAACACACTCATAATCCAGAATCAATAACATGTGATTTGTTTTCCTATCATACATCATAAATTAGTAATAGGTAACACGAGTGGCTGGATCAATCTACCCTTGTTTTAATTTTCTAAAACTCTGTTATCTAATCCAAAACAGTTCTCTAGTCTCCCCCATTAGGCACTGGAAGAATACTCAGCTCCAAAGAAGGCACCGTTTTTGCACTTATTTTAGTTTCAAACCTGGTTTAAAACATGGTTCTAACCTGTTCTTTGAGCAGGGTGTAGACCAAGTGATCTCCAGAGGTATCATCCAGCCTCAGCTGGTCTGTGATTCTTGGGAAATTGAAATCTGATGCTAGACACAAATGCATCTGGAGAACTTCTGAATCTTGGTGCTTGTGTGAACTGTGGGCCTAAGTTTCTCTTACAGCCTTTTACAGTCTGGCTAACGCAGTTAATGGAAACTGGAGAGGCACTTGCCAGGCCACAGGCAGGTGTCAGGCTGGAGGTGATTTGTGCAAGATTTCTTGCACAAATGAAAGTTCTTGAAATTATCTGTTCAAATTCTTGTGACTCTGCTTCTGAGCTAGAGTCCACAATTAATTTTTTAAAGGGGATTGTAGTTTCCATTTTACCTTACATTAAGCACTCAAAACATAAAGTCATCAGAATGAAATGGAAACTTTTGAAAACCACTCAATTTCTCCTCAAAATTCAAGAGAAGGAAATTTTGGCTTCTTTGTTTCAAGAACTCATTTTTCGCAATAATCTTGTTTTTTGTTTTTTTAAATTTTTTTATTCATTTAATCATTTAGGAACAATTGTCATCATATACATAGTATTCTGCTTATATTCTTTTAATGCAAGTGAAAAAAAGCTCTGAATACAAGAGTTTAAGTTGAGTGATTAAGGAAGATCAGAGATGACCGAACTAACTTCTCTTCTCAGCATTTCCATGAAATGCAGAAAAAAAATTGCTAGGGAAATATGAACCTTGTCACTCTGGTTATTCAAAGGTAGGTGAAAGTGTAACCCTCCAAGTTGCCATTCATTTCCAGTGTATCTCTCTGACATGTCTCCTTTCTATTAAATTAATTTTCCTTGGCCACTGAGATTAGGAATATGATTCCCTAGAGTAGTGGTTAGAACTCTTACCTGAGTAAGGTCAGTTTTTCAACATTTCTTCATAGGTGTTTAATATATTTTGTCCAATTACTGTTTAATTTAAAGTCAATGGGATTTAGTGTTGTAAGTGATTTCATTACTAGAGAAACTGTCCTTATGAGAAAAGTCCTTTCTCATTTACTTAAAACTAATAGCACTAGTAATCAAGTGCTAAATTTAGCACTTAAGTGCTAAATCAAGGCCCAGAAAAGAAAGAAAAGAAAAGGTTTGGGCCATGATTTGAGCAACTGTCACTTTGGTTATGAAAAGGTCTGACGCTGCTTTAATGCTAAAAGGTGTAAAATAGGATCAGGCTCCAGCAAATGCAGTGAGGACATGCTTGGTGTGAAACACATGCCAGTAAAATGCAGTTCAAATGTTTATGTGGGACCTTACTTTCTCTCAAGTAAGAAAAAATATTTTTTTTTTTAAATTACAATGCAAAAATGTTTCAAAATAATTAAAAATTGTTTCAGTGGCTTTACAAACAAGAACTATCCTAATCTGTTGTTGTTATGCATATTTTGAGTTTTACATGCAAAAAGGGAAATGGCAAGCAGGAACATTTTTTTTTTAGGTGTGAAGCCTTAAATTGGGTGATAAATTTCCTTTGTTTGCTTCAGCATATTTTTATATCTTACTGTTAACTATATATAACAAATGTCCAATATTTGTGTTTCTGCTGAATAACCTTGGAGATTTTCCATAAGTAAACAGTCATAAGATATGCACGCAGCCACAGCTTTTAGTTCTTTCATTCTCCTGTGATTTTAAGTTGAGTGTGTGTGTGTGAGAGAGAGTGGCATTTTATATTGACTGAGACAAGAATAACAACCTCCGGTGGCTCAGCTGCCATCACAGTAATTCTACATCTCGTCCAATTTGTGAAGAAATGTAACTCTGTGCTTTTGAAGTTTTGATATAATGGAAAGGGAATGGAAGGACCATCTGAAAGATCTGGTTAAGGTAATACAGCGGGGCAAACAGCACAATACAAAGGTTTGCTGCTACCCATCCTTCCCGTTGCTTGAGGGAATTCATGGCAAAATCAGGGAAGATAATGTGATGGTTGGTGTGACGCAGAGTAATGGTGCAGATCTGAGATAATGATTAGAAAGATGGGGATCTTGTCTATGGATCATAGTGCTCCTGCAAGTTTTCTCCTCTTGGTGACTTTAGAGCTTTGAAAATTTTGTAGTGCTTCTTTAAAACACAAATACACTGCATGAATGTGTTCTGAGAGGTTCCCACTCCCTTCAAACAAAACAAAATAAACAAGCAAAATTTTGCAGCCAAAAATCTAACAGGTAGCAGCGTTAATCTGAGAAGAATCAAATTACTCTCCAGCAAAACATCTCACATCACTTTTTCTGAACCGCCATGCCCCACATAGACACGGAAAAATCCATGAGTCCAGTTGTTCTCTGACTTTTATGGTTTGCAATTTATGTCTTCTCAGGAAGTCACTTGTCTAGTGCATCATTTTCATGTATATTGTGCTCATTTTACTCAAACATTGCTACATGGGCAGTGTGAAACGTGTCTTTCATTAAAAATTTGGCAAAATTAATCAACATGCAGAATTATCAAAACAAACTGGGTAAGATTGATAAATAAAGTAATCAGAGAAATCTTGAAAAAAAGGGATTTCTGTTCTTATGACTTATATTTATTATGATATTCACTAGACATGCTACCTCACAAGGTCTCACTGAATTTATCCTTCTCTGTGAGGCATAAGACTGTTGTATAATGTATTTAAACCCTGTTGGTATGCACTAGCCGAACTCTCACTCAAGACCAGGATCCACACACCAGGATCCAGTTAGACCAGGATCCACACACCATGATCCAATTATTGGCTCATTAACCTCCCACAAACAGCTGTGGCTGCAGGGGCGGGCATTAGCCCTATAAATCAAGCCCTGGGAGGAGCCAGAAAGAGAGAGGTGGTTGTTCCTGGTTGCTGAGTGCTGCATGTGCTGGAGCTCTGCGCTGAGAAATTATAATCCAAAATTCAGAAGACTGCAAGCTCCGGCACATAAGACAAGTACTAATATCTTAAGGAATTAATGTAGATTATAATTGGGTTTTACTGCTGAGCATTTAAGGTTGCGGTTATCAACAGCTTCCCTCTCTGTTTGTGCTCTGGCTTTCCTCAGTGGTGTGATATTTAGATCTGTGTTTTACTGGCACAAAAAGCGATGCAAGGGGCATATTAACAGAGTTTTGACTTTGCAGGCATGTGTATGCGTGTCTATACACACAGGTGCATGAAACCCTAACGTGCATAGCTGTAGTTTCACTGCATGTCTGTGCTAACACTGGGTTTGTGTCAATACCGATAGGACCTTTCTCCACATCTCAGCAATGCTCCTTTAGGGTAATACAGAAAGGCTGTTTCTCATCGTGGAAATAACTAATCAGTTTATACTCCCTCCCTCCTCAGCTGACACTGCCAGCTCTGGTGTGAGCATACGCCCAGTAAAGAGTGGACTCAGACTGTTGATTCACTCAGGTTAAAAAAAAGGAGCTTTCCTTTGAAATGTGTGGAGTCATCTGGCAGACATAAAGTCAGGAAAACATCTCTGAAGATTTAGATGTCTTTAAGGGTTATAAATGTGATCATGATGTGTGGCTGAAAATAGGTGTCTATGTTTTAGGGTTTCTAATACTTATTCGTTGGTATCTGAATAAAGTATGTATTTTCAGACAACTTTCCTTCTCTTTCGGGTATGAAAATGACATTTCATTACAGCTGTAGGTTCAGGGTTTGGACATAGTGCTGACTTATCACGGGATGCAAAACTGTTTTCAACCATCTTATACATCAAATAAAAAGCCTGATTATGTAATTCAAGCTTCTGAACAGAACACATAGCATTTAGACATTTCTTTCATTGGGTCTGGGATTAAATTCTGGGATCCCTTGGATGACAGCATGCAAAAAAGTACTGCAGGATAAGCGAGACTGTGGGCAAAGAGCACATACATTAATTTATAGACACTGCTGGAATATACAATGTGCCTTCACAGTGTGTGAAAGGTGGTTTATCTCTGTCTCCACTGAGTAACCTGTCAGTTAGGTTACTCGGTGTTCCTTTTGTCTCTTTGCTTTATAACTCTATGTTCATACTCCAGCACCAAAATTCAGATCATTAAATAAAATAGCAGGATGAAAATCATTGTTCTCTACCTTTTGCCTCCAGCTGGGATGGCATACATCATGTTGTTTGGCACATGCTTGATGGAGAAATATTTGAGCCCCATTGCAGTGTGGAACATATCTCTCATGTCTTCGCAAACTGCTCAAACTACTAAGATGTTAATTTAAAGAAAAGATGACAACCATTAATCTGCTTGAAAAGAGAGGTGGAAACCACTGCAGTGCATAGATATCCCTATTACTATAAATGCTTATTAGGCCTTTTTAAGATTGTCTTCTAGAATTAGATCCCCCAGGAGACCTGAGCAGAAGAAAGCCTAGTTGCTGCATTGTAATCAATATTAGGTGTGAGTTAGGCTGCTCATCCCTGCCAAGCCTTAATACAGTTATAGGTACCTGGGGAACTTTAAACTAAAGAAGTCAGGTGGCAAAGGATTTTAAGCTCCTCGGACATTAGGGGTCAGCTAAGGATGACAGTTTAAGTGCTTACTGTACATTTTGTGTAACTCCCAGATTAGATACTCAAGTCCTTATATCCCATTGGGTCCTAAGACTTTGATGCATTGCTCTAAGCCGAGGCATTTAGCTGACATGCTTAGTCACTTAAGCTCCTGATAGAGGGAGAGTAAGGCCACCTGTAATCTGAATCACTCTTTTGAGTTCTCCATCTTCGTCAACAGACTACAGGAGAAACACAGGGAAAACAAGTTTTCAGATGTGAGTGTTCTTCAGGTATGACTTTAATACTTAAAGTTGGGTTAAATGTGCCAAAACGTCATGTCTTAGCTCTGAAAGTCACAGAGGAACTTTGTGATGAGCAGGAATTCACAGTCAGCTCACAGACTTAAAAATCCAGTGCTTTCACCTACCCCTGTGCACACACGGTCACTTTGTGAGCATCTCCCTGTCTTAATTCACGTGCCGCCATGGCTGTGCTGATCCAGCAGGAATATCTGGAATCTTTGTCAAAGCAAAACTGGCACAACTCTTGGATGAAAGTTAGGACAGCACATGAATGAAAAGTGACAAAACATATTCCACATGCATGCAAAATTGTTGCTCAGAGTACAGTTTTTATCACTTGATCTGAGTTGTCAGTGCAGCAGAAAAAGATTTTCTTTCATTTAAAAGTTACAAAGTGTTGCTATCTATTTGATCTGAAAGTCAGCTGCTGCTGCCAGACCACTGCATTTGTAGCAGCAGCATCTCAGAGTGTTCAGTTTACTGAAATCTAGGCTGGCATTTTACATTGTTAAGACTACATAAAAAGCTTTAGCAAATTGCCAAGACCCATTTCCCCTATCCTCCCACTTAAAGAGTTACCTGGGCTTATATCACTGCTAATGTGAAACACTTGCTCACAGCAGCAAGTGGCAATTCTGGGTACATCAAACCCCAGGTGAGGAGTAATTATGATTCAATGTCAAGATTAATGTTGTCAAAATTTTAAAATATGGCTGACATGACAAAGCCCCCCTGCTGTCTGAGGATAGCCCAGACACAAATGCATTAGAACAACTCCAGCTTTTCCCTTAGTGCTCTTAGTGCCGGGCAAATCTCTAGCTGGTTCTCAAATAATTATGAAAAATGCACTGGAGAAAAAAAAAAAAAAAAAAAAAAAAAAAAGGAAAGAAAATAAGGACAGATGGGATGAAAATAAAATAGAATCGCCTATTCCAAGCACAAACTGCTATGTGGGGGCAGAGGGAGAGGAGTGTTGAAAGATAAAACAAATAACTTTAGTTTGGTTTAAAAGTGCCCACAGTTAGAAATGTTTGTGACTTCAATGGGAAATATATTCCAGAGAGTTCTGCAAGCTCTTTGATGAATGTGTGGAATTGTCTCCTTGTCTCCTCATTACCACTTAAAAAAAAAAAAAGAAAAAAAAAAAAGAAGATCTGACAATTCAAGCGATCGTCTTTAGCTTCTGTTGTTTTCCATTAGCAACGGGAACATACTCTTTTAGTGAAACACAAAACGTGGTTTCCAGAGCTACTGCTGAGTTCTGCAGCATGCCAGGGCCTGATTCACTTGTTCCAAGAGCAGCTCAGAAAGGTGGTTAGAGACAGTTTTCAGTACTTTATTTGTCCCAATTATCTGTTCCTGCCTATTGGAGTGAATGAAACATCATGGCATTGTTTATCACAGGCTTTATGGTCACTAATAACACTGTTGTTTATTACTTGGAACATGCTGTATGCAGTCAATGTGGGTTCCTTCCTGCTAATCCCCACAAGCTTTCAGACCCATTTCTTTTTTCTTTCACAATAAAACTGCACAAATCTGAATCAATGTAGCTTTCTACCACAGTTTTACATTTGAAACTTGCCTGCTATCATATGGATGAAGGTCTCTGGCCTTGTTTCAGACCTGTCCTTATTTATAATCCAGACAAATCAAAATCCGGCACCGCATTCATCCAGATATTTTGAAAATTGATGTTAATTCAATGAATCGTAATTGCCTCTGTCTGAAAAATTAAACACAGTTTCACTTGCATGAACAGTGCCTGTGACTCTCAGTCAGTCTTTGGTCTTTCTGTTCCTTTGTAATTCCATCAAGTTCAGGAAAATACATAAGAAACTGGACAAGATCCAGGACAGATCCTACTCAATAGTCCAGTGGGAAACTAGGCAGGCTTTCCCAAATGTAGAAGCAGTGCCAATGGAGTCAAAGTTTACCGGAATGGGTTCTCACTAAATTAAGATCCAGTATTATGGAGAATTGGGTATAATTCCTGACAGCAACAGGCAGAACCATCTTGCCTCTTGCACCTGACAGTGTTCAGAGATCTTCACAGATTTCATTGCATGGACATCTGAATATGACTGTTCCGGAAAAGTCATTGGACACAGCACCATGCTGGCAGTGTAGGAAAAAAACTGCTGGTAGGTGAGGGCTGTGCCACAATGAGCCCTCTCACACAACAGATTAATCACAATGCAATTGTCTATCTCCTTTTCACATAATCTGATGAGCAGTTACCTTATCAAGGGGACAGCTACGCATATCCCAAGATCCTTTTGGGACTTTATGGGGGTGAATGGGAATGTTTTTCCCTAAAGTGAAAATTGTAGGAAAAGATGTGTAAAACAATCTAGAGCAAAAGGTGGATTTGTGCAGGATGGGGGATGCGGTTGTTGTTCCTGTTGTTTTTGTTTTGTAATGTGGAAACATTTCATTTCCATGGAGTCAAATACTTTTGCGTCAGCTGGATAAATAATTTAATTTCTACTTTCCAGTGAATTTAGCTTTCCCCGCTGAGATTATCTTTATATGTATATCCACATAGCAATTATATTTACTCACTTAATGTTGCAAAATAAAATCTGTATCATGTGGGATTACCATTAATGTTTTAAAAGAAACAGAAGATCAACATTAGAAATACATATTTATTTGTTTCTCTTTATTAAAATATTTTTCCTTTAGAAAAAGATAATGTTTCAACACTATTGGAATAAAATAGGAAAGTCAAAATGACTTGCTTTAATAAGCTGCAATTGTCTCTGAGTAAAAACTTCATGTCTATAAAATCAATTAAAAAGAAAAGTTTCAATATTAAATAATGGAAATTTTAATGCAAAAATAATTTAGTACAGGGTTGAAAGCTTTCCATAGTTGTGCATAGGTTCCGTAAGGTGACATTATTTGGAGAATATTTGTCCTAGAATTATGCATATATCAGTCATATTTTTATGTTTTATTTACAATGACAAATAATTTCTTTGTGAGTTTGGATGCAAAACCAGTAAAGCAATGTCCACAAAAATGTCAGACATATAACATAAGTGGGCTCTAATCCGTGACTAGCAGTCCTACAAAGTATTGCAATGTGAGTAATAGAGAGCAAAGTGACAAATGCCCCTTTCATGGTCTAGAACTGTGGACTGAGCTCTCTCACAGTGTGTTTTACAGCTGCATGTCAATCTGGGCCATTACAGTAAATGATCACACCGCATGCTTCTCTAAGAAGTGACTTGGTTTGCTAGAACAGTTGACAGTTATCACCATCAGTCTCTGAACTGGAAGAAGTCTAGAAATAAAAGGCAAAGGATGTGCCTGCATTAAAATAAGATGTAGTAAATACATGCTGCCTTTATTTTAATTAGTGGCTTTGCAGCAGCACAAGTTTCAGACAAGACTGTACAAGCCAATCAAGTCCCCTTGGCCTTGATATCAGTATTTAGATTGATAATTCTTGCTAAAGTCTGTCACAACATCTTCATTGACATTGCTACCCATCCTAGAAACATTGAAGGTATGAGGAGTTTCTAGTCTCATGGCTGGAATAAACCTCGTGAGGTCAGCCTGTCAACAGCAGGGCTAATCCTGATGTTAGATGAGGTTGCAGGGGACTCGTACTTCACAGTCACATCTCCAGATACGGAAACAAAGCAGAGTAATTATGTATTAAAATTGATACAATCACTAGCAATCATTTGTTTTGTTGTTCTTTTTAATCACACATTTCCCTGCACTCTTTTGGAGAAGTGCTTCTGTCATGTCTGATATTATACAGATATCTTGAGAATACGTCTGGCCAAAGTGGGGGAAAATAAACACCATTAAGTGAAATGGTTGGATCCCTCTACAAATTTTACCTATTGCTCTTGCTTTCCCCACTTACTGAATATCATTTTTTTTTCATGTTTTCTAAAGGGATCTTGGTGGTCCTCATGCCATGTTTAGTTCTCTGCTGGAGATATTCTGCACATTTCCTATTGTCTCAAGGCATTGCATTTACTTTTTATTTAAGAATACTTTAAAGAAGATCATGCATGTTACACTAGCAGTGACATTAGGAATGTCTCCCATTCTTCCACAGCCACTTTTAATTTTATCACGTGGTTGACTTGAACACATGTACTTTTCTGTAAAATAAAAAGATGTTTGTACCCATCCTTATAATTCAAATGATTGACAGGGGAAAAAAAAATATCCCCTCTTCAGTCCCCGTTTTTGTGTGTGTATGCATGTGTCACTTCTGTCACGTCCTTCCTTTCCTATTCCTCCATGTTATCTCTTTTCAGTTGCAAGGAAAGAAAAGCAAAACAAAACAAAAGAGCAACCCTCCCTTCTATTTCTTCAACTTGAACATCACCATTAGAGCAAGTGCTGAACTACCATTTTGTTATCCTTCTGACCATAGTCAACAATGACAGGTCAAAGGCAAAATTCAGGAAAAGAGAATGTGTTCTTTTTTTATGCCCCCCAAAACTGTATTGAATTACTTTTGTGCTACCTGCTCAATAATGATAACCAACACAGAACAGACCTTTATCTGAGGAAATACCACAGAATAGGCATTTTCTGCCAGATAAAATCTTGTTGTAGGTTTTTATAGTGGCTGTTAGAGACAAAGCTGAGCAGAACATACTGGTTTTGTTTTGGCACTAGAAGAGTGAGCTAATCCAGCTGCCTGCCACCAGTGTTCTGGTCCTGGTGTCTCACACCGTTAAGTCCTGAAGCCTTGGAATTCTCACTAGATAAGATGTAGGATCATGGGAATGCTGTAGGTGGAGCTGGTCCTTCTGAAGGTTCTCTGCTGTCCTTTGGAGTTTGGGTACCTATGAATTTAAGGATTACAGCTCCTCTTTGCCCTACAGACCTGTGTGACCCTTGACAAATTATTTTTCTCTGTGTTTTAAACCTTATCTCCAAAAAGAAGGGACAAAACCCTATCTCTTTTTTGCCTCTTTGGGACACTGCCTTTTTCCTTTTGCATGTGAAACCTTGGTAAACAAGACCTCAGCCTCAGTGGATGCCTAGGAACACCCATTTTGCCTCTGCTAGTGACACAATTCTTAACACATGTAGCTGAACCACTTTGGAAAATATTTGAAGAGATCACTGTATGGTAGGGACTCGAAGGAAATAAGCAGTGCTAGACAATGTTTTTTTTCCTATTAAATATGCCTAGGTAAGTAAACAGATTTGAATGGAGGTGTTTGCAGCACGTACACTCGGTGCTCTAGGCTGATACTTTTCATGGGCTAAATTCCACTCTTGGTGCAGCCCAGACAACTTTCAGGCTTTGTATCTTAATTAAATCTTTCTAATGATTCAGAGCAATTTTTTAACTCCCACTTTACATTTGTTCACTTGCTAACACGTGCTGTATATATGCCTTCAGATCCCAGAATCACATTATGGGTAAAGAATGGTTTGGAACTTTAAAACTCAATTTAACTACGATTCTAAGTATTTATTTATTTATTTCCAAAAAAAACATATTGGCTGATACTTTATTGTAAATAACCTAACCATTCAATTCAGAAGCCCTGCTGAAAATAAAATAATCTTGATAACAAAGCTTATTTACGAAGTTACAATAAAATACTGAGTGGTTTTTACTTTTACTAATGTAACTTCATCTATCTGCATAGTAATTCTCAACAATGCTAAGTTCTATTGCCCATTTGTAAGTTGATACTGCTACATAGTACAAACAGATGTTAAATTAGTTTATAAAAACACCTAGGAACAACTGTAGCAGCAGATTGCTTGTAAGTAATAGGCAAGATTATAAAATTCAGATTACAACAAAATGCAATAGCTTCATGTGCTAGCACAAATTAAAAAATATATATACCATGGACAAGGTGCAAAATGGATCAAATTAAGATAATGCCAAAATAAATGGACTCAATATTATGTTAATATTAAAGAACTTTACTAGCACTGTGATCCTGCCAAAGAATTTTAATGTGTCTTCTATCTCCACTGGTGATGTCACCAGCAAAGTAATAGTCTGAAGGTCTTACCAGTGTTCTTTAAATAAAAAAATATTTGCAGAATATTAAAAAAAATAAAAAACTATACAATGGAAAGATGGAATATCTGTTGCCACAAGTAGAGCAGCAAAACCTGAATCCACATTGTTCATGTAAAAAATTTGCAAATAAGAGACTATTTTATTCAGTAAAGCCGAGGAATTACATTATAATAGAAACACTGACATAACCCTAACTATAACAGCACAAATGTCACTTCTATAATGAGGCAGAATTCTCTGCTGCTTTTCTAATCTCTAGAGACATGATCCTACAACAAAACAAAATAAAATATAAAAAAGTAAACCCTGAAAATATACAAGAAACAAGCTGGTGGTGGTATTCTTTTTTTTCCCCCCCTTTCTAAAGAACAGGTTGCCAATCCAAATTACGTTAAATAAGATTTGAAATTAGTTCAGTCTCTATTAACAGCCTAGTACAAAGAGATATGTATGGAGAGAAATGTGATTAACTAGCCGAAAGGTATTACAAATTACAAAAGAAGAATGGGCCATTGGACAAGAGCTGGGTGTGCTTGACTGAAATCAGTTTGACTGTTGTGCAAGGGAAAATTTTTGAGGGGAGAAGCGGAGAATGAGACTTATTTGTGTTGGCTTTAAAGTACACATAGAGTTGATTTTAAACCAGCTTTTTAATTCAGCCTCAGAGAAGTGTTTATTGCAGCCCCTGTAAAAGGACCAGCCCTGTGGAGTCTATGAGTCTTTTACACATTGTGACTAGCATTACAATGACTGACGCAACACGGTGAGTAAAAAAAATAAAGTTCCCTTTCTCCCTCGGTCCCCCATCCCTCTCCAGCAGATCAATATGCTTGAAGAAAATGTCACAGACTCCATTGAAGATAATAGGTTTAGATCACCATTACATTTTCTATTCAATGAACTGAGTCTGGTCCATTTCTGTTGGAAAATTCACCTGTTTGAAAAGATTCATTTTCTTCAATGCAGTAGAATATAACAGCAGAGCAGTGATGCCTGCAGTAGGTATATATAAAAATATGTATATATATGTATATATATATACACACACACACATATGCATATGTATCTATAGTTCAACTGCTCTCCTATGTATAAGGAGTAGAGAAATAGGAGAATAAGAATGAAGGGGTACAAAGGAAGATTTAGACAACTCTAATTAAAATACATTACTGAAAAGTAAAACAAACCAGGCCTCTTTGTGCTCCTAGTTCTGTCCTCAGGCTGTGACCTTAAAAGATGGTGTACCAGGCTTAGACCCGGCGCTCTGAAGTCAAAATAGTGAATAATTTACCTAATATTTAAATGGTGAAGGATGGGCTCTTTTTTTTCTTTTTCTTACAGTAAGCCTGTTTCTCAAATGAATAGGGTAAGACTCTTCAATAGAGGTTATCCAACCTGCTGTGTGTATAATGTTACAAACAGTTCCAGACCAACTTGACACAATACATAAGGAAAAAAATGTGTGGAAGAAAAACGACAAGAAACAGATTATTTGGTTTATTTTCTAAATTTTGAGACCTTGCCCAATCAGACTCTCCAGCCTCCTGCACAATACAACCAGTTGTGTTTTTAACCCTTTTGTATATGTGTAGCATCTTTTCCAGGGAAGTCTGCACTCCTAATGTGAGACACCTGTGACAGAGAATCTAGAACTCATTATGAAACTTGTTCAGTCTTTCTCAGCTGCTGAAAATCTCAGATTTACTGTTGGAGTTTGTATGACTCTTAGACTTTTTCAGGGCTTTCTCTGCTGGAAGAAAGTGTAACTTACTAGCTAATATTTTCCCTGACAGGGTATGTGTAACTTGCAATGAAATCATCCAAATCACTACTCTCTTTTTTGTACTTTCTTTTTTTTTTTTTTTTTTTCTGTTTTACTTTTTACACAGGCTAAACTTACCTGGATGTTTATAAACTTAGAATTATTCTTTGATCTTGTCAGGGTACAGACATGCCCTTTGACTCCAGAGCTTTCGCATACAGACATCTCCAGCAAGAGAACTCTCCAGAGTATAAGGCATTAAATACCTTCATAGTAATAAAGAGATGTGTTAAAGTAAGCAATACAAGGTACACTTAATCTCTTTATGTTGTTCTGTAAACCAAAAGAAGCTGAATTCTCCTCAAAAAGTCTATTTCTCTCCATGAACTAAAAGGAGGCCCAAGCTCAGATGGACACATATTGGCTGCAGAAAAATCCAAACCAGTACAGATGGGTCACAGCACATGCCACCAGCTGCTGGGAGAAATGGTCAACATGACTCTCCTTTCTTTATACTTTTCTTTTATTTCTGCAAAGACAAAAATACCGGGTTTTTTATTCTTTTGTCAAAATATTTTTGTCAAGAACATGGAACTTTACAAATGAAAACTTCATTGTCAAAATGTTAGCATTTTTTTAGAGATTTTTGCCCAAAGAATCCACTCTTTTATTTACAGGGCATGATTTCTTCTTCTAGAATGCTTTGTATTTCAATTTTTTTAAAACATTTTCATAAGATTTTTGATTTTTTTTAAATTTCATTTTTATGTTTCAGAAAGGGGCAAGCTACCTTTTAGGAGAGACAGTTAGAAGATTGTGTTGCTTTTCTTTTTATACACCTTTCTCAAGTTTTTTTTTGTGGGTCCAGATCAAAAGGTCATCCAGCATCCTTCCCCATCCAGAGTTACCCTAGACGTCCGCTTCTTAATTTTAACTCATGTCACATTATGTTTTACAACTTCCATCAGTCTTCCTTCCCCCTTGCCTTATTTCTAACCGTTTTAGCATAATGACTTTCAGCTGTTTGATGACCCAGGAAGAGTCCAGTAGCAGAAATGGAATATGATTCTATCATAAAATGCATTTTCAGAATGCATATATGTAAGGACGTTGAATTAATGTTAAAGTAATGATGCTGAGTTTTATAATGTTTCCTAATTTGGGATGTTTATATTTTGGTACTCATTTAATGCAGTACTACTGGATGTAATAAAATATGGGAATGCATGCAGGAACGTGTGAATGCAGAAACACCAGGAAAAATTGAAACCAACATTAAAAGTAATTTCATGAGATCATAGAAAAAACTATTACTAGTTCTGAAAAACACAGAGAGTCAAGTTCTGTGAATGAAAGGAACCATTTAAAAACTGCATTGATTTCTGAGTTGAACTCATCACTGTGCCTCAAGGTGCACGACTACAAATTACTAGTACTGGTTAAGTTCTCTCTGTCAACAGAATATCCGGATTATGGCAACCAGGAAACAGAAGTACTTTTAGTTACACCTCGACTGTGTGCTCTCTGTGCAGGCTGAGGATCAGTAAAATTCACCAACAGATGCTTTGGGCACACATAAGAAATACCTGCAATCATTTAGCATTGCAAAGAGAATTCTGATGCTTATGAGGGCTAAAAATTGGATTCACAAGTTTACAGAGTACACCAAACTGAACAAAATTGTCAGCATAACATTTAAATTACTTTTTTGATAAGCTTGGCTATTTACAAATCATCAGACAATTACATCTTCCAAAAACTATTTAACATCAATTCACTCTGCCTTTTCAACACTGCACTTGACTAATTCCAAATAAATTGAAAAAAATTACCTTGCAGATTGCAAGAAACTGACCAAAAACAATTGCTACAGTTTTAAATTGCGTATCGTTAAACTAACTCTGCATAATAGTTTTCATTTGCATTATCTTCTCTGCTCCAAACATTAACTATTTCACAGAAGGACAGAAATGTTTGGATTTGATTAGTCTGATACACTGAAAGGACGGTGTTTACCCTCAAATTATCCAGTAATTATCCATTAATTTTGACAATTAAACAAACCCATTGAATAATAATGAAAGTATTGGAAAACTATGTTTCATCTTTTCCTTTTTTCCAATTGATATTACCACTTCTTGTGCAAACCCACCAGATGACTGTTAGAAGAATACATTTCTCAACTTGGAAATTAATATCAAATATACAGGGTATGTTTTTACCCTAAAAAGGGGGCCACCACATCTCTCAAACATGAGAATGTCAACTGCAAGAATAGGTTGTTACTGTAGAGGCAGCAAGTAACAAATATCTACCAACATCTCAAATGCTGGACACTGGCTCAGGTTCTGCGAATGTGTTTTGGGGTTTTTTCAGCAGACTGTCCACTGGCCAAAAGATGGCCAAGGAAGCCCTGTGGAGATGAGGGGTGAGGTTGAACTCACAAGTCAAAATATTCCAGATCTAGGTTTTCACACCTCAATGTTTTCCATGACACTGAAGTAGTCACGGGCGAGCTCGGCTCAGTTGCCCACAGGTCAATTCTGGCCTTGCAAGGAGCATCCTAGATACCACAGGCTGGCCAAGCAGCTGACAGATGATCTGTAGCTGCTGTGACACCTGCAATACCAGGACTGTGATTTCCTGGACTGCCAGCTGAGGACAGGCAGAACACCCCATCACATCTGAAGTGGTACAAAACATCTGTCCGTGCACAGCTGCATCAGTCCTGGCAGAGTTAATGAAAGTGGGAAAGCTGTTCTGCCTGCTGGATGTATGTGAACTTTAGGATAAACTGAATAGTCCTCATGGGCATGATTTATGAGTTTAGACACCCCAGTGGATCTTGCCTTGCTTCTAGTAGGCTTTCTAGAAGGTTATAGGTTTCCTGCATCAGGTTTTTCGGGATCATTTGCTTGTCTTCCTTGACATCAGCCCCCATTTTTATGGTCTTGGATGAACAGGTATCCTAACAATTCAGCATTGCAAATGGGGTTTGGATTTTGCAGTTGCTGCAGTTGAACAACTGTGGTAGCTCCAGTTTAGCTTTACATTAAAGGTATAATTTAGACTAAGTAAAGATGTATTAATAGTCTGTACTTAAATAAAAAAAAAATTAAAAAAAGGAAAAAATATCCACTGCAGACATTTTCAGCTTTAGTGCAAATGTAATTAGTTTGATTTACTACAGCTATGGGCCACCAACTCCACCTAAGCTTCCAATGAATTGCTAAAAAGCAGAGGCAGAGAGCCAGAGGCAGTCAGGGGAGTGAAGAACTGTGTGGTACCAGCTCTGACACCCTTACTCAAACATTGCAGCACTCTCGGGTAGGATTTTCATAAAAAGGACTCAGAGGCGTTTAGTGCTCGCTTTTTTTTTTTTTTTTTTTCCTCCTTGTGTGACTGCTTAAAACTCCATAAGATTGTTTATATCTATATTGTCTGGCATGGCAAGGTTTTGGTAACGGAGGGACTATAGGGGCGACTTCTCTGAGAAGCTGCTGGAAACTCCTCACGTCCAAAAGAGCTGGTGCTGGTTACAGGATGGACCCTGCTGCTGGCCAAGGCTGAGCCCAACATTGATGGTGGTGGTGCCTCTGCAGTTAAGAAGGGAGGGAAAATGCAACAGCAGCTGGAGCAGAGTAATGAGAAGGTGTGCGAGGAACAGCCCTGCAGACACCCAGGGAAGAGCAGAAGGAGGGGCAGGAGGTGCTCCAGGCTCTGGAGCTCAGATTCCCCTGCAGCCCCTGGAGCAGCCCATGGTGAGGCAGCTGTGCCCCTGCAGCCCAGGGAGGGCACGGGGGAGCAGAGATCCACCTGCAGCCCCTGGAGGAGTCCAGGATGGAGCAGGGGGATGCCTAAAGGAGGCTGTGACCCCACAGGATGCTCATGCTGGAGCAGGATCCTGGCAAGACCTGTGGACCTATTGAGAGAGGAGCCCAGGCTGGAGCAGGTTTGCTGGCAGGACTTGTGACCTCATGGCAAAGACTTACACTGGAGCAGCCTGTTCCTGGAGGTTTGACCCAGTGGAAGGGATCCACACTGGAGCAGTTCATGGAGGTCTGTCTCCCATGGAAGAGACCCCACCCTGGAGAAGGGGAAAGGGGTGAGGGGTCCAAGCCCTGAGGAGGAAAAAGCAGCAGAGACAGCGTGTAATGAAGTAACCACAATCCTGCTCCCCATCCCCCTGCGCCACTGCAGGGGAGAGAAAATCAGGAAGACGGGTGAGGTGGAGATGCTTTAAGATTTGGTTTTCCATCTCGTTACCCTACTCTAATTTGATTGGTAATAAATTAAACTAATTTCCCCAGTCACGTTTGTTTAACTGGTGAGTGATTTCTCCCTGTCCTTATCTCGACCCACGAGACTTTTGTTTTATTTCCTCTCCCCTGTCCAGCTGAGGAGGGGAGTGAGAGTGGCTTTGGTGGGTATTTGGAATTAAGGCAGGATCAACTCATCCCACTGAGATCAAAAAACCTGATTTATTCCAGATATAATCTATATAGGATACTTCTGGAATAATGTTCAGTGATACTAAAAGTAACACAACTCTTGTGTTTTGGGAGGAAAGAGAGGGAATACAAAAATGCACCACCAGAAATACAACTACCTGGAAAATGTTAATATAAAAGCATTTAATTATACTGCTTCACATCCTCCTCTTCCTAATAGAAACAGCACTGATCCACTCTACAGTCTTTCAGTCCTTACTGTGAAAAATATCCCTGTTTCACAGACAGAAAGGGCAGAAGGCACTGTTTCAGAAGTCCTTTCAGGTTTTCTTCCTGTTATTTAGTCTTAATTAAATCTTTTCTCCCACTGCAGGACAGCAATAGTTATCTCATAGTTAACCAGTAATGAATAACTGCTACTGGTTAATGAGTAATCATTACCTCAACTGAGGCCAAGGGAAGCCTGGGGTTTCCTAAAGCAGGTCCCCTTCCTATTTGCATGCTGCAGGGTAACATCCCTCTCAATTTGGCCCAGAGACTTCACTTGCTGACTACCTTATCAGCAGCATAAATGCCTCTGTGGTAGCATGGGGTATTTGATAAGACTGTGTGTCACATAGCACTCAAACTCCATAATCATCTCTGAGCCACAGGAGCTTAAAAACAGAGTGTGAAGTCATCTTTCAAGTTTGAATGCACAAGTAAGCAAAGACAGTAATTAAACTTCAATTGGTATTTTATTTTTAATTCAGCTGCAAAGAGCACAATCTCGCCTTCAAATTTAATTAACAGCCTTCCCCTCAGCCCCCTCCCACGTACACAGCCAGCCATCTATCAACAGGGAGCTAAATTCTCCTTTCTTACAACCCCAGTGAAATCACAGTGGAGAATTTGGTCCAGCAGTTTACAGAGTGCTGATGAGAGCCCTGTCATGTAAGAAAGCACATAACTTTAAGCTGAGACTCCCTCCTACTGTTAAGAAATAACAGAGGAATTTTTTTTCTTATTAAGGATCACTGTGCCCTGTCTTATACCAAATCTTTCTTATCCACTGATTTTGGCCTTCATTCCTTCTCTGTTTATAAAATAGCAAAGTAAAGCAACACTAAAATAAAAAAATATAAAAAAAAAAAAAAAAAGGCCTTTTAGTTCTTACTGTTCAAAGGTGCTGTATCTGCATTTTTCTCCTTGAGGCTGTCCTAGAATATAACAGGCTGATTCTCATAGACAAGATTTCCAAGTTCATGTCAGAGATGATTAGTGGGAAGGAATGAAAAACTTCCTTTATTGACACCATGGGACGGGGCTGGGAGGATGAGTGCAGCAAGACTGAAAGAAAAAAAACCTACTCTTTAAGTCAGGAGCTATGGATCTTCCTTCAGCTCACCTCTTTCCTGTGCATTCAGACCTGCTCTTTAGGCTGCTGAAGAGCTCTGAAAATACAGGTTTGAGAGTTCTTGTCAAACTCAGGTCAAACACAGGTGTCAGAAGGTAAGGTTGGAAATGGGATGAGAAGAATCACAAGCAGTGTTCTCAGTTAAATGGTGGTGGAGCTCAGAAAATAATGGCTATCAGTGGGAAGGAGATGATAAAACATGCCTTAGCCATACACTGTCTGATCCTTCTGTGATATTGGAACACAGCACTCATGGATTGCCGCTTGTCATGCAAATGGACAACCTGCTCCCCAAATGACCTTTTATCCCCTTTAGTATTCGGAATTAGTGTTCACTGTGCTTCCATCTTGCACCTCACCATTGAGGAGATACTGGGAAGCTCCTGTATCTAAGAAAATACCTGAGTGATAGCAGAGTGCATATCCATAGGATTTCCCAAGGAGAACCAAGAAAACACTATCTCAAACTTAAATCATTCAGTTTAAATTACCCAAGTTTGAAAGATCAGCTGTGTAGCCATGTGCAGCACAGGTGTACATTCAAGCTGTAAAAGGTGCAAAAAGGTGCTTATTTGGATTCCAGTGAAGAGCTGGTTGTGTTTGGACTACTGCAAATCCAAGCCCTCTCTCGCTTGCAAAATGTTATGCAAGCAAACACAAAAAACTTGAGGAGTATATGAGCTTAAAAGGAAATTACACGGCAGCAGTTTGTTACAGGGTTTCATGTACCATCTCTTTGAATTCCTGTTAATGCCCTCTGTCAGTAGCAAGCAGCTGAAGCAAACAGGCCAGTGGTCTGGCTGGTCTCTGCTAATCCTTGCTTTTGGATATACCAATTACAGTGAGCTCAGACTAGCAGCAAAATTAATTAGAGGAAGAAAGCTATTAACTTGCTCTGCAAAATTAGGTGTGTTAAGCTCCCTCTCACACACCTCCAACACATAGGTACAGCTTTGCTAATTGATTACTGAGGAAGGCACCTGATATTATTACCTATATATGTAGTCTGTGTTTTAAACTCCAGGGAGGGATTGAATAACTTCTTTGTTCTTGAGGCACTACTAAAATTAATATTAAAAAGGAGACAGTTGGATGCTGCAACAGCATGGCACGGAACTTTCGGACTAAATCCTCTAAAATGTTGAAATGTTGATCCTACATAACCCTAATAACATTTAAATTGTGCCTAGCTAAAATTTATGTTTCCAGCTACTTCTTTTCAAACAGGGAGGGCCAAGATGGATTACTCCAGAAAGCACTTCACTTTTCTCCTTTTGAGAGCTCAGTTATATTCCAGGTTGCCCAAATCTGCTGAGGTCATGAGACAGTCATTCAAGATTAAAGAAGCATTTTTGGCCTTTTTTTTTTTAAAAAAAACCCCCAGGTTATTGCTTGAATTCTTCACTGAGAATGATAAAAAAAAAGTTACCGATAGACCTGCTCACTGTCTAAACCATTAAATAAAGATTAAATGGGAAAGGGATGTCCCAACTATCTTCTTTTAATGAATGAGGTCCATTAGAAATCAATCTTCAGAAGAAGACTGATCAGATTGGATCCCAGCAGTAATTACTACCTAAGATACTGTATTGGTATCCTATGTAATCAATAGATAGAAGCAGGCATTTAAAAAAGCATATGCTAGCGTAGGTTATTTTAAATATCTCCAGCTCACAGCAACTCAAAAAAAGCACATCCATTAATGCAAGTGCAGCTGAGTTTATGTATCACTGAGTCCTGATGTGTGCAGCTTTCTGAATTTAGAAGTGTTGCTTTGAACAACAAGGAGATGTTAGTGAAATGTATAATTATAAGAATATTTATTATAAAAAGTATTCAATACACAAGGATCTATTAAATGGTCATGGAGTTATGAGATGTTATAAGGAATACCAATAAAAACATGCGTGCAATATTCTCAACTGTATGCCATTAAATAATCAAAGATCCAATCAATGCCAGACTCTATTCATGTTAAATGTAGTCTTACTCTGCACTTATTATTATAATTTTATATTATTATGTTCTGAACATGAGCTTGAAAAGTTTATAAACATGTTTATATGGCTGTATTAAGATAATTCCTTCCTTATCAAGGTCTGTAGCTAACATGGTGACACTCAAGAGAATCTTGTTTAACTGGCAGTAGGTAAATATAAATAGCCTTCTAATAATTATAATATGTTGAATACCAAGAGAAGCATATTAGAAGTGAAACAATATTGTCAGCCTAATTGAGTAGTGGAAGTAAGTTAACAGCCCAATAATGCAATATAAATTAAAATGCCATGAAATCATGATAATATAATAAGAGTCTAAATAAGATTCAGTGACAGTAATATTTCAGACCAAAAGCTTCTTTAAGATAGTTCTGTCTAAAATTACACACGCGAAACTGCATTAAAGGGACATTACTAAGGTTGCAAAGTCAAGCACTCAAAACAAGTTAGGGAATGCTTGAATTAAGTTTGCCCGCGCAACATTAATTTGGCACCCTTGTGTGGGGGCATTATGGCACAGTCTTTAATTACATGATCACATGCTCTTTTTTCCACAGGGTGCCTGCCACCTTCAGCTAATTAAGGTTCAGAGGAAAACTTAATTTTCACATTCTCTAATTTCTGCAGGCTTGACTTTGCAACCTTAATGATGTTATTTTAACACAGGATTTTGGGTTTCTATCTATGTGAGAAATAGACACAGAGGAGGAAGGGTGAAGGGGCATGTGTGCCTGTACTTCCTTAAGTTAAGAAAACAAACATTTTAAAGATGATAGGCATCCCATGGTCTCATACTGAAGGCCAGATAGATCTTTGGCAAAATGAAAATAAAATAAAAAGTTAAGCTCAGAAGGTAGGCTTATTTTCCTCAAAGCATTGCTACTGAGGAAAACAAGTGAAGGAGTAGCAAAAATGGGCTGTCATCTGCATTTTTCTAGGAAGTGGAGGATGCATATTTTCATCACCTTCCCCAGAACTGACTGGCTTGCTAGAAATGGTTGAATTTAATATTATTCTGTTTTTCTTTATGTTTTAGGAAAATATATTAACTGGACTGTTGAGGTCCATTCCTCCTGACCCGGTCCAGTTTCTGTTCTCTGAGGTCACTTCAGTTCTTCACGTATCTTCTTGTGACATTATTGACATACTCTAAGAGTATTCTTGATCTCCTTATAAGTAGGTTTACTTTTAGTAGTCTGTGTCCTTGGAGTAACAAATATAGGCATAATTTTCTCCATCTCACATTTCCTACATTTGATTTGTCTATCTTTTCTGATTTAAGCATCTTTGTTAGAAATTTGGTACCACAGTGGGGCAGAGCATTCCAGCCCAGTTCTCACACCTGGCGCTTACAGCACACTCTTAACTGCATGCTCGAGAATCACACAAACATTTCACACCATCATGCCTTTAGCAAGAGTTTCTTTTTGAGATGCTGAGGCTGGATCTTGCCCCTTCATTTATTCTTCACATTTTAAATTGGAGTATGTAATTATTTATTTGTCTTTATGTCAGTTGCATATACATGTCATATATATATTTGGCAAGTATGTGGACAAACCATAGGTTTTGACTTTAAAATACATTCAATTTGAATGCATTTTTGGGATGCCAAGTAGGATTTTAGATTTCAGAGATGTCCAGAAGCCTGTCTGAATTAATTTACTGGCAAACAGAAGCAGAATGAAACTACACTAGAGAAGTTTATGATCTCTGCCCACCTCAAGGTGTGGCTGAGGGTGACTTTGTGCAGTGAGGTGGGTGATGTTAGGCTGTGCTCTGGACCCTGTCAGGCAGCTTACAGTTTTCGTACAGCTCACTGTGAAGCCTGGAAATGCACTTGATTTTGCATGATCCCAGAGTCACCTTTCCACTCTTTGTTCAGCTGTGTTTGGACAAAACAGTTTAGGAATGACCTTGCAGTCATACAGCTATTTAAAGCATAAATTAGCTTTAAATCAACAAACTTCAGACTTGACTGTGCTCATAGCTGCTGAAACTTGAGTGTGGGCTGGGCTGCTTTACTATATACACATTCAGACACAAAATGGAGTTCAGAGTTTGCACCGTTTTGGTGCTGGGATACTTGCAGAGCTTGCAGCAAGTGAACCAAGATCTCTCACAATTCCATAAAAAGCATTGATCATTTCATAGATTTCATCAGCTGGTAGAGTCTGACTTGAGCATTCAGGGAAGTGGGAACTGGAAAACCAGTGTAAGATAGTCAGGCATTCTCCAGTCACCTGAAGACGGATGGAAATGTTCAAGAAAAAACCTCTAGCATCTTGTAGGACTACAGATGGATCCCTCGGTCTTGTACAGCAGCTGTTTATTCAGCTAAAACCAGGGAAAATAAAGCTATTTCATTCTTCTTCCCCCATTTTTTTTTTTAATCATTATTTTTCTACCTCCTTACTTTAAGTGAAAATATGAGACTGATCCTTCTGCTCCTTCCTAACCAGTCAGAATATCTGTGGTCAGGTTAAGGTCTTGTTAACTTGTTTCTGTGTGCATCAGTGTGCATTTCTCAGAGGAAAAACTCCTGTTTTCTTTGCATGTATAAAAGGAATTAATGAAAGGAATTACAGTTATTGCATGAGCTGGTGCATTTTCTTTTAATACGTATCAAATTGGTGACACTACCAACATTTTCTAGAGTGATTTGTTTCGCTTTTCAGATATCTGTTTGGTTTTTCTCTTTGTTTATTTTTTAAACAAATGATGAATGCCTGCTCCTGCAGCAGCAAGGTTCATGTTGATCTGTACAGCTGGAGGAAGGGACCTGTGGCTTTTCTCCAAAAACAAATTTCTCTCCTCATTTGGAAAAAGTAATTCCTTTTGGATTGACAAATGCACTGCTACACCACCAAATTTTTGTTTTCTTCACCAAATGGAAGATTCTAAACACTGCATTATGGATATCTGCATGATGCTGAGCTGCATGGTGCAGAAATGTGGTGGGAAAAAATAAAAATAGATTTGTCCAGTGATCTGGTCTAGGGTAACTGGAGTAGATTTTCAGACTGGTCCTCATGCAAAAATTCTCCCTAAACTTAAAAGGACATTGACCAGTTAAGAGCTACAGTGAGGGAGACTCTTTTTTTTTTTCTCTCAAAGCTTTTTTCAATCTTTTTTTTTTTTTTTTTAATTTTGGATTTTTTTGTCAGGTAGGCTTGTCAAGAGGATCTTTATGAAGAGGTAAGACTTTTTCAAATGGGTAAGAACCAGTGCATTAATCTTTCCCAGCATTGCCTTGACCTTGCTTCCCTCACTCCCTTCTCACAGTTCTTTCTTATTTACTTGCTTTTTTCCTTCTTTCCTCTGGGTGGATGGACGGGTTTCCAGACATGGGGAATGGAACCCTTGCAAACCAGTGCATGGGGAGGTTTGCAGACTGAATTTTCTGTTGATCTACAACATGATCCCTCACTTTGGTGTTCCCTTGATGCCCTTTGGCTTCAAAGGGACTCAGTATGGCCCATGGTGCTAGAGGACGCCAATTATATTTAATTACAGCTGCAAGTATTTTTTGAACATGAGTATATGTCTGCAAGCCAAAGGACTGTGAAAAGGATTTCATAAAGACCACTCAGTAGATGCTATTAAGTTACTTAATTAGTTTCACTAATTTCTAGAAATGCTTTAAAAAAACAATATTACATCTGATAAAGCAAAATAGTGATCACAATTAATATTTGGCCTTTACACGTAGCTCTAATTCCAGTAATGAAGGGATTCTTGCAGACAAGAAGCTTTGTTAGCTCTCATGATAAAAAAAAGTGAAAAAAAAAAAAAGATACCAGATGAAATACAGTGCGTTACATGTTTTGGAAAATATACATGGTGTCCGCTGTCGCCTCTTTCCTTTGAAACCGACCAAGATTTTCCCTCTTACGACAGCAAACCAATTGCTTACAGATACAGACCAGCACTAAGAAAATCTGGTTCCCGTGTTTGAGGCAGATCCTGGCTTGCAGTATTTGTGATCCTTTGCAGGCAGGATGAAGGTAATTATAGAATCATGGGATATCCTGAGTTGGAAGGGACTCACAACGAACATTGAGTCCGACTCCTGATCAATGTAATTCAGCTCAGCCTAAAGCTAACGCTGTAAATACCAGCCGTGCCAGAGTGACCTATATCTGTCTATTTGCCCAAACCTTAATCCCACTGTAAGTGGACAAAGAATATGACCACTTTCAAACAACTTCTATTAGTGTTGCATCTCTTCTTTGTCAGACCATCCAAAGAGACTTCTCCCCACGCTTCAGTTTGTGCTGGAAGTAGCTGAGGCTCTGCTGCTTACCAATGCAGAGAGGATAGAGAGAAAGTGTATTTCTTCTTTGATTTTTTTTTCCACTGACCTTCTTGCAAGGTTTAAGGTTTGCCTCGTTCCAGAGGATTGGAGTTTTCAGTCTTATAGCTACAAGCCCATACTTGTGTAAGAGCAGATTTGATCCAAAGACCTTATATTCCCTCACCAATTTCATGAGCCATTGCATTTCCCCATCTGTAGTGATTTTAAAAAAATACATTATATTACAGGATATGCAAAACATTAGCTGTGAAAATGGTTGAATCTGAGGTTTTATGGTTTATCACAGGAAAAAAAGTCGCATCAGCTAACCCAATATGCAGGGTGTCCATTTATGGAAATCACTGCTAAACCTCCATGCAGCTATGCCTAATTATTTTTTTTCAATTATTTATGGGTTCTTTTTCCAGCTCTTATGCTACCTACTTAACACCTGAGGCTTTTTGCACCAACAAAATGAACTACCTTTAGTACCTGAAAGAAATTATGATTGCTAATGTACTCCTGTTCTGCATGTGCTAATATACTCCTTTACAAGAATGATGAGCCAGGTACTGAATGAAGTTCAGAAGCCAAGGGCAGAAATTCCCTGGAAAATTATTTTCTAGGCACCAAATAATGGAAGAATTATAGGAAGAATTTCAACATGGTTTATTTTCGCTTTTACTTTGTCTGTGGGACAGAATGACACACTTGTAACAACTTGAGGACTCATCATCTTGGCAAGTGGAGTTCAAACAGAAAATATGAGCAAAGAAACAGAAGCAGAAAATCTGCACCTAGATGTGACCCTTTTTTTGCATAATACTGTTAGTGTCAAAGTCCTGGTTCCTATGCTATTGTAGATTGCCATTAGTTAAAGGTGCTAATACACAAAAAAAGGAAAGGCTGAAGGTTTTTGGTTGGATCGTTTGTGATTTTTTTATTACATTAGAATCACCTCAATCTTGTTTATGGCCCTGAAATCCTACTCTATTTACAAGACCAACTTTGTTCTTAGATCAAGTGATTTCTTTTGTGATTAAATACATTTTAAGACAATCCTTGAAAAGACCACCTTGCATAAGGTGGAAAGACTGAATAGTCTTGCTATGAAGAAAGAGGAGGGAGCAAACCCTAACTTTAATAAATTTAAGTATATGTGATCTTTAGATTTATATTTATGATATACCTAATTAATGGTAGCCCATTAATGCAAGCCTGTATTTCAGAGAAGGTTCTATGTTTAATCTACTAAAAATAACCATAGCCTTAGAAATAGCCCACTGTCTGATTTTGTAGATTAACATATTTTAGATACACACACTACGTGCTGTCACAAGTTAAGATGATGGTCTTCACTACAATGTTTTTTTTTTTTTCAGAAATATCCTACTTTTTAAAGAGCTATCTGCAAGATGTTTTTCTTTCCCCTTCTAAAATAGGAAAGGACTCTACCTGGAAAATTATCCAGCCACCTACAGAAAGTTCCTGGACTTTGTTCCTTCAGCCAGGGGGAAAAAAAAAAGAAAAAAAAAATCAGCTAAGAAGAATGCATTTTTTAGTTCACTGATAAGATAATGAGGCCAACTACTAGTCTTTAGACCAATTTTTATATAAGGAACAATATTTTTGTTGACTTCATAAATGTCCTAATTATAAAAATATAAGAAAACCAGGTCCCCTACTTTTTCCACATTAACACTTCCACTTAGAAGGAGTTACAATAAATAAGTGAGACCTACTGGTAAATAAGAAAGTGTTAGTATAACCATGTTATTTGGTGGAGTAAGGGCAGTCCATGTTTCACAGACGTGGAATCTCAGAATCATAGAATGGTTTGGATGGGACATTAAAGATCATCTCATTCCAAACCTCTGCCATGGACACAGACACATTCTAGTAGAACAGAGCTGAAACTAAAATTTCTGGTTCTGTAAAGGACAAACACATCATTTCTGGTGCTGGAATAGCTCTTGGAAAGCTATGGTCTCTGAAGAAGGACTGGGCTGACCTGAGAAAATAATGCCAATGTATTGTATTATTGGCTGGAGGATCAAAACACAGGGGTCCAGCTAGGTCAACAAGTGCTTGAGTTAACTCCTATCAAATAGGAGGATTCTTATTAATATTGGGGTTATCTAGCCCTGAATTTCAAAGAGAGCTTGTCTTGGCCTTGCTGGGTTGCAGTGAAAGGGTGGAAGTGGTTGGGGCAGTCCTCTCATATGAAGTTATGCACAGCAGGTCTTGCCTTTTCTGATGGAGTAGGGCTTTTTGATTAAATTCAGTGGGCATCAGACAGCTTCTGCTGGACAACACTGCCTCAAAATTAGAATTCAAAATTCTTACAGCATAAGGGGATCATCTTGTACTCTTCTAATCTGAGCAAAGTGGGGTTCTCATAACAAAGACACCATTCCTGAAACAGTGCAGCATATAAAAGAGTGTGAATCATATTTTTTGTTCGCTGTAGTGATATCTGTTCCCATGTTGAAGCAAGTGTCAAACTAGTAAAATACTTTGCAACATATCAAATTCAAAATTTATCAGAACCCACCTGAGTCAATGTAATTGCTAATGAAATTTTAAGATTGGATGTATTGTGTCACCATGCCTCAGATCTGTATCTGGCGTGAATCTTCTGTGAATGGGACTTCAGGATCAGAATGGGATATAAAATTCAGCAGAAGATGCCAGCTCATCCAAACCAAGATTATAAGAACTTTACAACAACTGCTTCCAGGGCAGCTGAGGTTAATGCTTTCTGACTTTGAACTGATACAAAATTAGTCATTTCATCTTTGTTCAGAAAAACAGGTAAATTCAAACCAGTGTGACCAAAGACTTCACTGTGAACAATTTTTTTATTATTATTTTCCTTAAATCATGCATATATTTTGCTAGAAGAAATCCATCAAGTTTAACTTCAGAAGCACGGTTTTTATTTCTAATTATTATTATAATTATTCCTATCTACATTTTTCATTCCCATTTTTGCCTAAATATAATAAAAATATTACTATTCATACAAAACTTTGACCTTTTTCTCTTCCATATAACCCAAATTTGCATCCCCTGCTTAAATGTTATTGCACACCTCTTTAATTAAATTGATGGAGAATGAATAAACAGCATCAAGGACTGAATTTTATTGTAAAGAGACCATGCCACGACACCAGGTGTCAAATCCCCTGTAATAATATGTGCAGTAGAGATGCTCATCCGCTGTCAATCACAGACAAGAATCACTCTGTTGCCTTTCCAAGCTCTTCTAAAAGATTTCTGTATTTTTTATACGAGGATGAAGAAAAATATTTTCTCTCTTCTAATTCAACTATATTCCAAAGCTGAACATTATGGTGTAATGGACAAGGAAAAGGATAAGACCAAGAAATATTTTTTTAACTTATTATTTCTTTTCTTGGGTCTTTTTCCTTTCCCAAAATTTTCTTTTGCCCAGATTGCAGCAGTTTGCTTGTTTTCTTTTTTGACACCTATGATGTCAAGCAAAATGAGATTTTATTTAAAGCTGGAGGTAACATATTTCTCCCTACAATCTTAATTGCATAAACATAAGAGGAATTCATATTTTGTTCCAAAATTCCTGCAATAAGTGGGACCTGAGTCTAAACACACAATAACCAACCGCTGAAACTTTGCAAGACATTGCAGTATTTAGACATCGTGGGTATATGCCTCTGTAGGATGGGCCCTTAAAACAGCTCCCTAATCTATATAATAATATCAATAATGAAGCTTTCAGTAGATATCAACCTCCTGCTAAGTGCACTCTCTCTGTTTGAAAATCTTGCTAATTCAAGACCATTAAAATAGATTTTCTTAAAGACTCCATTCTGTCAAACACCAAAACTAGAGATATATAGAGAAAGGGATTTAATTATCACTGTTCTATATCTCGAACTGTGAGTTTTTTCTGAGTAATAATTGCCTAAGTTTGTCTTCAAAAGGCATTTTAATAGTGTTAATACTAGTAAATATTGCTCATTTTGGTACTGATGTGCCGTTTTAATAGTTCCCACGGTTTCTAAAAGTCATTTCTTATTGTTTTACTGTAGAAAGAATCTCACTTTAATTATGTCATAATTGTTTGCAAGCCATAGAATCTTAATTAATGCCAATGGCTTAAAGGCACATACTGAGCACAAACTTTATGGTTCTGTTTGTTTTCCAGGCTCTTCCTTCTGTAACAAAAGCCCCAGCATGAGTTCCTATGAGCTGCCTATTTCCTGTGGTCCTTTCTCTTTGTTGCTGATTTTTACATTGCTATTTTGTAGTCTTCTCCCTCTTTCTGCTTCCCTGCTTCTGTCATATTTATTTGTATGTTGTTCTTTCTCTTTTTAACCCCATTTCAGTGGATGACTACCAATAGATTCCTAGACACAGAACAAATATAGGATTCAAAGTTAAGAGTAGGTAGGAAATACAATAAAACCATAGAAATTACGTTTCTCTAAATATCTGGTTTTCCATGCTAGCAAACTTAGCCACTTGCATGATGCTTCTGAAAAAAAAGAACAGAAAAAAACCCCAAAACCTGAAAGTTAAATAACTCATTTTTTCAATTTGTCTAGAATTGGAAGACCTCAAGGAATTGTTCTGATTAGTTCAAATATCTTAGTCATGGCTTTGATGTACGAGCAAAAGTATAAAAAGATATTGCAGAAAAAAAAATTCCAAAATTTCTGCTGGATGATAAATAATCCTGCTTCTCCAGCTGAATCAAAGGTAAAGAGACAGAAAATGGCTATAGCAGATTCTCACCTGGATTTACTTACAAATCATTTTCATCACAGTAGTAGCTCAAGTCTTAAATCCAGAGTTTCATGTTCTAACTGCTGCTTAAACATGGAAATAATTCTGCTACAATGCAAAGCCAAGACAGACAACATTATAATTTTACAGGATACGAAGAAATGATACATAAAGAGATTAAAGAACTAAATTTTAAAAGACATTCACATGCACAAGTGAATATAACTTTTTTTTTTTCTTGAAATGTCTCAGCAAGCTACATACCTGAGTGGTCTGTGTGTCACTATTTTCCATCCCAATCTCCAACCATACAAAAATAAGTATCCGCTAGTATAATGTCAAACAAAAATCACATTACAGTTGCTAGATGGTTTTTGGAGGTTTTTTTTTTTTTTTTCCCCTGGAGTATATTTCTAAGCTTTTAATTTTTCTTTCCTAATGGAATGTGTTTCAGCAAGAAAAGAGATCACAATATATAAAATTGTGTTGCTTTATTTTAATGTAATAACAAATATGACACAAAATAACCATATTTGTTATTTTTGAAGAGATCTCCTTTCTTTTCTGTGTTTCTCTGTCTTCAGGTACTTAAAATCACCAAAAGCAAAAAGTGCTGGATGAAATTTCACAATCTGCATTATTTATAGAAAAGAGGGGGAAATATTCAAATTTGTCATTCTGGAAACTGCCAGTAGAGATTTTGGGAAGTCGCAAGCACTTTTCCTGCAGAGAAGCCCCTCCCAGAGCAGGGGGTGTTGTGCCACACTCGGAGTCCCAGGCACCAGCCACTAATGAAGGCAGGACACTGGGCTGGATGAACCAACACAGCTCCAGCACAGCAGCTCCCAAACCTGAAGTGTTTGTTCCTGAAACCCTGGCAAGTTCTCCTCCCTTACAGCAAAACCCCTCACAACTGAGAGGTGTTCATAGCTGAGGTCCTGCAACACTGACATTAAATGTAAAGCGTCCTAAAAGGGAAAGGACCAGGATGTCTCCTCCCTGCAAGGAGACTGAAGATCTTGAGACAGGGATGATCTTATTCAGGCAAGCTATGCTTCCTTTAAAGTAACTCTTTTCTGCCAGGGATGCAATCTATCTGCAAGTAAGAAGAGACAGAAAATCTTAGAATATCTTTTCCAGGACCTCTGACTCTTGCAAGTGAGATTTTTTGACACCTGGTCTTTCCAATAAAATATTGAGATCTTTCATGGCAACTTAAGTTTTCTAAATACAAATGAACTGTATCTTTGTGAAAACACGTAATTCGCAAAGGAGGGAAAGTCTTTGTGACAAACACTTACGGCTGTTTAATTACAAGCCTTTTTGATTTTTTCCTTTTCTTTTCTGTTGTAATGAAAAAAAAAAAAAACCAAAAAACCCAAGATTTTAAATAATACCAGTATGCATATTGGCCAGTATGCATATTGGTGAAACTGCAATGGGATGAAATTAGATACAGAAAAATATCTAGAATTTAATAAAGAAAAGTGTAACTGTGTACTGGACACCATGTAAGTGACTTGAGTGGGACATAAGTGTTGTCATGAATCCTTCTAAATATTTTGGGATCAATCATGGAACTGACAAGAATTATTCCAACTTGAGTGTGAAATAGTTTTATATGCCCAGTACCCATCAAATGCCACCTTCAAAACAATTCCACTCACTCTAATGAAGTTCTAGGATTATTGGCCAGTTTTACAGATAAAATGTCATAGATGCCATGAGCTTCCCTGGGGCCAACGCCTTGAAAATTTTCTGTAGGGATCAAGAACATGTGCTTGTCAAAACACTGAAAAATATTTTCACGAATATTTGTTCAGTGTCACACAGTGGCAGGGGAATGGACTTTTTTTCCTCTTCTAGCTTACACTAGCTTTAACATTTACTGGAAAAAAAAAAGAGACTATAAAAATGGGCTTTGGGTCATGTTCTCAAATGGCATAAATTTCTGCATCTCTACTGATCTGTCCTATTACTTGGAATTCTGTTCAGGGAGAGGGAATCTCATGTTTTTCTGGTTTCACCAAATATCCTTCCATTTCACCTTTCATTCTCCAGGGCAATGATTATCAGATGTTGAAGACAACATATAACTTTTTGCCTCAGGCAAATTCACAAATGTTTGCAGCTTTGCTGCAGGGCAGAGGTAGAATATAATCATATGTGCCACAAAAATAGTTCTTTTCACAGTCAAACTAGAGAGCTTTTTAGGCCAAGATTAAATTTGTCAATATTTCTGGAGAAATTAGTCCTTATGTACAGGGAGTTGCAGAGTGAGAATTGTTATATTGTTAATGTAGGGAAACACGTCAGGGTGAGAATGTCTGCCTACATGTAGACATTTCCAACAGAGCTACTCACCCAAACTCCTTCACATGAAGCAGAGAAAAGGTGGGAACTTTTGGGATAATATTCATCTCAGGCCTGTATATAAGATGGGTCAAATGAATATGCTCTTAACGGGTCGGGTTTTTCCCCTTTCCCAGGCAATGGTGACTATCCCAAATAGAAACAATTTTATTCCAGCACACACAGTCAGAAATAAGAAAAACCCACCCTGAGTTTCAGATATGGACATATCAGTATAAATTGTGCAGGTGGGAAGCAGGCGTGTGAAGCCAGCCTCCCACTTGTTCTGCTCCCAGGATATTTGAAGTTTTTGGCATCGACTACAGCTGCCACATTTAAGATCCTGCTGTGGGGAGTCTTCCCTGGTGTAGAATGGGCTGAAAGCACCCCCTTCCCTGACAGACATCCCACTCACGTGCCTCCTCTCCCCTGCTCCCCTGGCATGGAGCAGCAGTGGGAAGGCCCCTCCACTGCTCAGCGTGATGCATCTGTCTCCATCACGGGGCAGGTGAGTGCCACATCGCTGCACCATCGCAGCCTTGTCTGCGTCGTGCCCATAACCGGCTTACTCACTCACTTGAGCACTCTATTTATACAGTATTATCTTCAATTGTGCTACGCATTTGAAAATCCATTTTAGCCACTCTCAGGACCCTATTCAAGAATTGTGGCTATAACCTGCTGAAGTTATCTGGTTTAGTGACATGTAGGGAAAAAAAAAATAAAATGAGTGCCTGAATTACCACAGGGTTTCTGCTCATAATGGGTGACTAAATACAGTACAGTGCTCTGTTTTAAAACTGTCAGTAACCCATGGTCCCTTTTTTTTATGTTTAATGAGAATAACTCACAACAGCAGCTTGTCATCACTCCCATCTCATTGCTCTTGTTTACACACTAGGCTGTAAAACTTTACCTCTGCAGATTGCTTTAAAAACATAAATAAAAATAAAATCTAATTTACATTTTTGTTCCAACTGGTTTTCTTGACAGACAGCTGCCCACAGCTCAGTGGTTGCTCTGTTCAGTGTACTTTAATTTTCAGCTTTCAAGTTTTTCTGCAGCCCATTCAGAAGTAAATTCTCAGGGAAAATTGAGCTCTGTCATGGATGGATTAGTACTATAATAGTTGGTCACATATCTTGCATGAAACCTTTCAAAAGCAAGGCAAATGAGAAGGAAATGAAATTCATTTCATACTTCTTCAAGCACGCTAAAAGACTTTCTCTCCAAGTAATCTGTGAAGTACCACTAGTTTATTGGAGGTTCACATAACTACCATTACATTATACCTTGTCACAATCTCATATATTGGGTGACTGCTTTTTCTGAACTGATGGCACCTGCAAAGTGTTCTCCATAGGCACTGAGGAGAGAATACGGTTTCTCAGATCAAAATGTATAGGTCCTGGGAATGGCATAAATAAAGGTACTTGAAGCAAATTGGGACATTACAGGTCATAGGTCAATGAAATCTGAAAGAGATATATTGAGAAGTCGTGCTTGCTCTGTGATGAACTGATACACTGAGAACGAAAAGGGAGGGAGAGAGGAGAGGGAAGAGCAAGAGAGAGAAAGCATAATAAAGTTTTTTCTCGACAGCTAAGGTGCAGGAGCTGCAGCCATTTTCCCTGGTGGAGCGGGAAGAAGCTATATTGCTTTTAGCAATCCATTTGGTTTCTTTGTCATTTGCAATGAAGGCAGTGCTTCATCCCTTAAGCACATCTGTGTGTGCCTCCCAGAGTGTATAAATGCGTGTTTTATTTCTTCTTAGGGTAAGATAAACAAATATCTGCATTATTTTGGATAGTTATTTGATTCTGCCTTTTAGATGAAAACTATTTGCAGGCGAGGGGAAAAAGAAATAGCTGCAGAGATCTTGTTCATGTGTTGATGGTGTCACGAAGAATTGTAAGCAGAAATATGGTTGATGTTCCACTGCTGATGCAGGTAGGGAAAGAGTAAGTGTGAGCCATGATTCAGGCCCTGGTTCAGGTAAGGAGTTAAACATAAGTTTTAGGCTTCTGGGAAAAAAAAAATAAAACACAAAACTACTTGAAGGCCCCGAGAAATCAAGAGTTAGCATTGCAGATTTTCTAAACAGAATTGTTTTGTTAGGATTTAAGTGGGAGAGTGTGATCATTTAAAAATATCTTTAGAACAGCTAGTAATTGTGATTTAATTGCTAAGAAATTTGTTTTTCTGGTTGTCACAGTACTGGAACACTAATTCAAACTCTGTGTGTTAGCATAAAAGTGTTGAAAATATAGTTTATTGATGTATTTTAATTGCAAAGCTTTTTATTTGGGAAAAAAAATAAAAAGACAATTCTCAAAAACACACAGAAAGTGTGTTTGAGCCCCAAGACAAATTCATAATATGTTTTGCTTTCTCTGATTCTATTTTTCCTCAAAATTCCTATTTGACTCAACCAAAAAAATTATAGCCCCCCAAATAAATATTAAAGAAAAATATACTTTTTATGAATAATTGAAGTCAGTGACTTGCAGACAGATCTTGCCCTAAAACACCCCCAAACAACCAACCAATCCAAACCAAACCCAAACCCAAACCCTCCTCCAAAAAAGAAAAAAAAACAGAGATCATCTTTGCCAGATTACAGAAATTCCTAATAAGTGCCAAAGTCACTCTAGAAATTTAGCATTTGGATATGAAACTTTAAATTCTACTGAAGAAGACATGAAACTAAGTATTTTCCCCAGTGCAAATACTGAAAAAAAGTTTGATTTTTATTGATTTAACCTTATTTTACTTATGGCAAGAATAAGGCTGATTTTCCCAATCTGTCTACTATTAAGACAATTCATCTTCTAAAAACCATCCAAGCGCTGACACATAAGGTGGCTCATAACTTTTCTTATTACTGTTATTGTTCAGGATTAAATTTCTGTCCATTGCAACTTTAACTTAAAATATTCTGCACTGTCCTCCCCCTTATGCCATGTTTATTAAACAAGTTGAGTACATGTTGGAAGGGATGCTGAGCAAACTGGTCTGGTGGAAGGGGGCTGGAAAGAGGTGGTCCCGAAGGTCCCTTCCAACCCAAACCTTCTGTGACTCTGATTCTAAGATACATCTCTTGGCACAGCTAGAGGGGGAGCCTAAGATAATAATTTCTCAGATTTAAGTTAATACGGCCATGTTGCCTTCCCAGATGCAGTTGTGGCAATACATAAGAACAGCTCTTATGTACCAGAATGTCCTTGTGCTGTTTGAACAGAGATCAAAAGGCAAGCTCCCACCTAAAGCAAGCATCTTGTAAACATAAAGGAAGGGAAGGAAAAAGAAAAAAGTTATATTCTGACAAAACTGGTACCATAAAATTATCTGATGCAAAACCCAGGTGAGCCTATGAGACAAGAGCTTCCTATATATTAGAAATAATTCTCTTGAGCAGCCTGTACTGATTTCTGTGAATAGAAATGGTTATTATAGTTAAACCAATAGCAAGTGCTTAGGGATAAAGAGATGACTAGCAGGAAGCAGCAGGATCCTTTTCAGAACTATGTGCCCCAACAGAAGATGGGCCCTGTAATTAATATCTGGAATTATCCACAGCTCTTTTCCTCTGAGAAGTTGTATAAGGTAACAAATTTAGCTAAATGTGTGGGATACAGCTCCGTGTTTAACCATTAATAAGATAATACGTCACCCAAAAAATCTCTGTCCAAGAGAAATGTGCCAAATGACACAGACATCTGATTAGTGAAGACATGCAACAGATTATATGGAGAAACCTCAGCATCTTCCTCAGCTTCAATCACATTCATTGATTAATATTAGCTAGTGCTCCAGGTTAGCAGTTTCCATCGGCCCCCAGGTGACTTAACAAAGTGGAAGACAAGAAATTAGAGCTAACAAAGGCCTGAGAGGTTAACCTGACCGTTCTCCTAGTAATGCAAAGGGGTGTTCTGTACAGTGTGCTTAAAAAAGGCCAAGGAAGCAGTCCAAAGGAGAGGAGTTTCTGATCACATGATGGAAGAGTGAAGCTCTCTGTGTTATACTTGTACCCTGTCCTCTGGGAGAACGGAAGGAGGAAAGGAGCTGCAGCTGGAACAGGAGAACTTTTCCAGAAAAGACTGTGGTTTCTGGTTTGGGAGATGGATTTTCTTTTCTTTTGTTTTTAAATAAAATCAAAAAGGCACGCTGAATTTTTACATATCCATATTCAATTTTACAAATTCAATAAATGAGAGCAGCTTTTGAAGAGATACAACCCCCAAAAATATCAGATCTAGAAAAATAATAACAAAGCAGCTCTACAGTTTAATTTTAAAGATAGAATGGTTTCTATTTGAGTATTTGAGAGTTTTAAAGGGAAGAATCATTTATTTTAAGTTCATCCCCATAACATGAACAAATCTAGTAAATTAGGGAGATACAGGCAGAGAATTGTCTCATTCTAAGACAAGCTCCCTTCTGGAGCCTTTATTTACCTACATAGGCTAAAGTAGGAGGGTATTTTGGTAAGGTAGACTGCACAGCTAATTTAGACTCCTGAAATTCAGCAAGATGAGTATCTCCAAATGTACTTTGATAGACTGTTCCAAAAGACAGCCATTACCTGAAAGAATCTTTTAGCTTTTGCTAACAGCATGATCATTCAGTGAACCTAAACTGCAGGTACAAGGCTTGTTTGCCATTGGAGACAAAGACAGAAGTACGTGATAAGGCTTTTTGAAAGGCCAAAAACTTAGTTGATATAACAGTTCACTGTCCTAAAATGGGTCATGAGCCATCTGCATCACTAAAGCTTAGGCCAAAACCATTCATGTGTCCAATACTTGGGGCAACAGAGTCTGAAGAAAGTAAGTTGAGTGTGGAAAAAAAGAACGGAAAGGTTTTTTGGTGGCCTTTCAGCAGGGGGCAGTGTGTATTCCATCATTAAAACAAGTTAGAAATACACCTCAGCAAACCTGAAGCTGCCTGCAATGCAAGGGTTTGAGGAGGTCAATAAGATATGCTGGACTTAGGACCATGTAGCAAATTATAAAGTGAGCAATGCTAAAATCAATATGATATTTGACTGTCAGCCAATGCAATTTGCTCAAAATGGGTTAAATTCACTCCTGCCATTTCCTCTTTTATAAGGAACTTGGCAGTCTCATTCTGTTATCAAGTGCAAAGCCCTCTCTGAGATCTGACTGGGATAGAAATGAATGCAATTTTGAAATATTCCATAAATGCAGAGTGATACAGGGGCTAAGATAGGCATGAAATCAGACTGAAACTTTTTATCTGCTGCATATCAGGTTAGCAGTGAGATGAGAAGACCTTTGCCAGACTTTTTTCCCCCCAAAGCAGAAAAAAAAATATGCCAGTATTTTGCACATCCACCACACCCTTCACCTTTCATCTTAAAGAACTACATAAACATCAGAGTACTTAATTATTAGTGCATTATCATTGCTGAGGTGACATAGAGGCCAGAAATTCTCTGCTAACTGAGTTTCGTACCTATAACTCACAAAAAGAAATGTTTCTATCCAGTGCAAAGAATGTCACGGAGGAATGGCAGTTGCTGGGCAAAATGATGACTCAGTTACACAGATACAAACTTGAGACAGCACTGTTGAAGTCAGTGGTACCAGGACAAGGTAAAATTGGTGCTAGGATAAGAGGCGTGCAATCTAGAATGACACAAAATGTACACTTGAGCAATGTCAAAGTGGCAACATTTTGCTTAAACTTATTCCTTCCTCAAAGAATAATACAAGACATCTGCCAGGGATTTCTATTCCTTCCTTTTATATGGATGTCTAAGTAGAAAAAATAATTAAGGTAATTAAAATTGTTACTATTATTACTACGACTACCTCCTAGCCTTCATGTTTACGGCTGAATATTTATGATTTTTATTTTTTAACAAGGTTTCAATTCATTCAGTCTAGGGGTGGAAATAAAACTGGTAGTTACCCACAGAAAATGAATTATGCACCAAATTGTAAATATTCCATTTCTTTTTCTGATCTGAAAGTCCCCAAAGAAATATGAACACTTTATTTAAAATTCATCTGCAATGACATTTCCTGGCTGCACAGAGCACTCCCACAAATGCACAAGTATTTGCAAAAAAAGATAGCTTTTTATGAGAATGCTACTGTGTGTTAATTCTGTTTTTTGCAGTCAGTCTACTCTCTCCCTCTCAAATCAAATGAAATACTTCCAAGTGATGTGCTGTAAAAGAATAGATGTAAATAAATGCATCTTTCAAAAATAGGATTTAACTTACTTATACAGCTGAATTTATTTATACTACAGGATAAAGATTCGTTCAGATAAAATACTTATTACAAGATGCACAAAGGCTGAAGGACAGGTTTGATACACTATCAGCTGACAAGTAAACAACGGGACACACCAGTGTAATACTCCAACTACAGAATAGATAATTTCTTCCATAATCTTGACTGTTTATTAAGATAATAATATTCTCCACATCTCTTTGAGCAATCCACCTGCAGCATGTTATCAACTCAGTCTAATTAGATTAGAATCTTTTACTTATGATGATGTCCTTTCAGAGAAAATGAAATGGAAACAAAATCATCACTTCTGTCATTATCTTATAGAATTTCTGGTATTTATTGAAACTCAGTTTCTGTCATTTACTTTTTCTTCGACTGAAGGAAGAAAAAAAGTGGACTTGCTTTTTTCTTGGTTGCTACTGAAAAATCATGTATTTACATGGATATTTTGTTGCTCGATAAGGAAGACAAAACAGAACCAACCAAAAAACGAAAGCCCAAAGAAGCAATCTCAAAACCCACACTTCCAAAAACCACCAAAACCCACGAACCAGCCAACCCACCAATCAACCAACCAATAAAAAAAGACAAAAACAAAAAACCCAACCAAACAAAAAAACACAGACAGACTGAAAAACCAAAGAAAAACGAAAGCCCCCAAAACCTCAAAACTCAGACTACATTTTACTAATTTTTTTTTTTTCTTTTTGAGAAAGAATAAACTTGATCTCTTTAAATTTGCTTGGCTCTCTAGAGCATTTTCTGGAGAGAAATGTCTGTTTGATTCTTGTTTTTTTTTTAAGTTGCAATGCAATATTTTGACAAGTTTATGGAGAATCACTCTAAAGTGTCCATGGAAGGAGACTGCTGACCGACCTTCAGGTCCAGCTGACTCATCCAATGCACCTCATATTCGTGCACCAGTGCCACTCACCATTTCAACAAGCTCTGCATCACCCAGTAAGTGTGACTTGGCCACCTACCTCGGTGAGCAGGAAAAGACCCATGCAGAGGGCAAGTCATGGATTCTTTGATGGGTGTCTTGAATTGCTCAGAAAAATCACCCTTTACAGGGAGCCTAACTAAGTTTTGGGAGTCTACTACCCAGCTGCTGATGTTAGATTAATTTCACTACTGACTTGTGGAAAAAGAATCCTCAGACTTACTAACTAACTCAGAACACACAAAAGACCGTAAGATCAAGAAGATGTATTTCCCACATTTTGATTTTAATATACCTAATTTTGGTGTTCTGGACAATGTCTTCTTCTAAGAAGACAAAAAAAAAACCAAAAAAAAAAAAAAAAAAAAACAAACAAAAAAAAAAAAAAAAGAAAAGAAGAAAAAGAAAAGAAAAAGAAAAAGAAAAAGAAAAAGAAAAAGAAAAAGAAAAAGAAAAAGAAAAAGAAAAAGAAAAAGAAAAAGAAAAAGAAAAAGAAAAAGATGCTGCGATTTTGTTTAAAGCAGTGTTGCTTACATCAGAAAAAAAGGACATTGGTGCTGAATTCCCCACAAGAAATCTCAGGTGATCTTTATCTTAAACACACACAGAATATTTTCCTTTTCTCTTACAATTAGATATGCCTTCTATTACAGCTTCTTCAGTTCACCCTGTACTTATTCAAAGTTTTTTTTCTTGATGCAGAACCCCAAGCTCTTCTTTTCTACAGTGGAGATTGCTTAATAGAGAAACCTCACTCTCTGAGGTTCATACTACAAGTGTTTCAAAAATCAATTAGAATTAAAAAATTTCTGTCTATTTTTTTCCCTGAAAACTAACTTTAAATATTTGAATAATTCAAACAGGATATGTTTTTACACTTTAGCATTTCTCCTTTTCCCTGCAAAAAAATAATATGCAGTTTGATGGCTTGTCTTTGCAAAAAAATAAAATATCATGGGAAAAATGTAGGAGTTTGATTTTGTAATGTATAGTGTCAGTTTCTAATTTTACCTTTTATATCTTCATTATGTTTTTAATGTGTTCGTTCCAAACATTCTCTGACTTCATGGCCTATCATAATTTAACAACCTGTTCCAGTGTCTCATCATCCTCACAGACAAGAAATTCTTTGTAATGCTTCATCTAAACCTAACTTCTTTCACTTTGAAGCCATTACCCCTTGTTCTATCACTCCACGACCCTGTCAAAAGTCTCTCTCTTGTAGCCAGCCTGTTTAGGCACTGGAATGTGCTCCAAGATTTCCCCAGACCCTCCTCTTCTCCGGGCTGAACAACCCCTGGTCTCAACCTGTCTCTGCAGAAAAGGAACTCCAGCCCTTGGATCATCTTTGTGTTCCTCCTCTGGGCTCACTTCAGAATGTCCAGGTCCTTCTCATATTGTGGTCCCTGGAACTGTTCTTGGTACTCCAGGCGAGTCTCATGAGAGCAGAGAAAAGAGGCAGAATCCCCTCTCTCCACCTGCAGCCCACTCTTCTCTGGATGCAGCCCAGAACTCAGTTGGTTTCTGGGCTGAACACACACAGTGCTGGCTCATGCTCAGCTTTTCATCCACCAGCACCCCCAAGTCCTTCTAGTCAGAGCTGTTCTCAATCCATTCTCCACCCAGCCTGTATTTGTGCTTGGGATTGCCCCAACCCATGTGCAGCACCTTGCAAAATAGTCATGGTGCTCCTAAAAATAAAATGAGGAATCATTTCTTTCACGTAGCAGGACAAATTTCAAAAAAATCCGCATTTATCACAACATACCAAGACACATTTTTTCTGTTTTCATTAATTACCCTCTCTTTAGGGTAGAATCTTTAGGTTTCTTCTTCTATTGTGTTCACTTGCCAGAGGTGGAAAAAAATCACCCGTATGTCTCTTGTGATTAAAGCCTCACTTAAGGACTAAGGCTTCAGACACTCTTGAGGTTTTCAGGTGGTTTTACATTCTGCAGTCTGTCACCATGGAGTTCCTTGAAAAGTTGCAGTAGATAGGGGGAAGAAATAAATTAAAAAAAAAAAAAGCAAAACCAGAGGGGAGAGAAAGAGGAAAAAAAAAACAATAATAAGATAACTAAGGAAGAACTTATTTTACACAGCTATCTTCTCAGAAAACGTAATACAGTGTATAAGGCTCCTGACTTAAAGAAGTTAAAATATACTTTCAAAAGCATCTCACAGCAAACTATGTTCCCTGTGGGCCCCCACCGATTTTTCTCCTCCAAATCAAATTCCTGAAGTCCTCAGTCAGGTGAACATTTAAACATTCTGGTTCGTTATATTTTGCAAATGACCCCTTGTTTAGACAGCTTTTTTCTTTCTTTTGCACTTTCATGAGTATAAGCACTCCTTATCCACGTCCTTTTGCTATGGGTTATAAACTAACAGACAGTATGAATTTAGACCTGAATTTAGTGCATCATCTCTGATGTACGCTATCAGTCAGGCCCTGATGAGCCTATTGAAATCAAAGGGAAGATTCACACTCAGAGTCTCTTCAGTGAGAACTGGATCAAGACCTTAGCAATGTTTAAAGCTTTCACCGAGTTTAAGTTCTAGATGCACTACTGTATCTGCAATATTGATGGCAGTAAACCAGACAGGCAGAGCTGAGTTAGGACCAAAATGAGCTATTGGTGCATTCATCTGTTAAGATCATAGAAGTAATAAAAGAATGGAACAAAGTAAGTAGCACAGAGAAAGAGTCAGCCATTGTATGCAGCTGCTTATATCAGCCAGTCAAACCTGACTGCATGGGATTTTGGTTTGTTTGTTCAGGGTGGGTTTCTTGTGTGAGGAGTTTTCAATTTGTGGGGGTTTTATGCTTAAAATCAAACAAAACAAAACATTTTAACAAAAACACAAGGACACATTCTGATAAAGGCAGCATTTACTAAAAAAACCGCAGTCAACATTCTTACTACACTTAGGGTAGACTTCATAGCACCTAACGTTATTTTCAAAAAGTAATGTTTTTAGTCAAAACTGGTTGCTTCCTGTAGCCTATAGTTAGAAGTAGACACTTCCACATATCCCTAACTCATTGTCCCCTAAAGGTATTTCCTGTTCTCTCTATTTAGGGTGGATAGATGCTAACATTTCAGATAGCCAAAATTATTTGTATTATTAAAAAATTATCTGGTCAATAATTTTCTTTACTAGGAATTTACTCGTCCAAGTTACTGATAAAATATATTTCAATATTTGTCTCTCATGTAAATAAAAAACGTAAATACATTACTAGAGGAGACAGACAGGAACTAAAATGAGATCTGTTTTTTGCTGAATTTTCAAAACAATTGAAATGAGCCAGAAATGCTGATATAGAAGTAGTGTCCAGGAGGAAGAAACTTCTCTTACTGGTGAGAAAAATGAAAACTGGAAGGGCTAAAAGATAATCACTGTAAGAAGAGCAGAAAGAAAGTAAAAAAAAAAAAAAAAAAACCAGCAAGAAGACAATTCTTCCCTCAGTGGTTTTGAAAAATAAAGCAGAAATTTCAAATTAGTGCTATGAAGAAAAAACATTGTTTTGTGAAAAAATGTGGAGATATTCATATTGGTAAAATGTAAGTGATTCTGAAACACAGTCCAGTTTGAGTCCAGAATAATAGTATTTGAATAAAGAGTTTTTATTGGAGACGGAGTGAAAATTCTGACAAAGCTTAAGAAAAAAAAAAGAAAAACAGTTTATGAGAACATATGCTTTAAGGTAATTTTTTTGATGAGAAGGTAAAAGGAAAGAAAAGTAGCTATTGCCTTTGCAATTACCCTGGAATCCAGGGCCTCAGAACTATTTCATGTGGGAAATTTTCTGTGACTTACAACGGAGGCTTGAAAGAAGGTTCCCGAAATCTTAAAAGCAAAGCCATTCTCCTATTTTCCCCATTCTGTCCCATCCTCCCAATGCATCTGTTTTTTGGGGGGGTGTTGCCTGATGAATCGTTTTAACTATTGACAGAATAATGCTCAAATGAAAGTGACTCTAAAGGAAGAAAACGGTCATACATCTTGCGGTTTGGGAGAAAGAAATCCAAATTACTCAGACTATGCAGAGGTACTCCAACATTTATTTAGAATTTAGTTGAGTGCATGATGGTGTAGCCGTGCATAGTCTTCATCACACATTATAGGCAACTGTTAAATGACACGTGAAAAAATCACAAGAGCAGAACAACAGCCAGAAGGACGAACAACACTGGGGTTTCTCCATTGCCCTGAAAGGTAGCAAACATTATTTCAGCAATATAGACAGTATCCATTAAAAAAAAAAAAAATCCCATAAATCTCAGTGTCAACTGTCAACAAGATGCAGAATTGCTTTCTTCCCATTCCTACCTGAGTCCCCGATTAAGTAGGCTTCAGTGTCATGATCTAGAATCCATAGACAAAATAAAGAGTTTTTTGAGCACCTATTTCAGAAATCAAATTACAGAGGGCATCAAAAACATCTTTTCCACCTCCTGAATAATGTTTCACAACAAATAAATCAAGCAGCAGTTCTGTTTTTAAATGATTGACTCAGGTGCCTGATGTTTAAGGATTTGTTTCCAAAACTCCCTTTTAAAATGGTGACCTAACCACCTCTGATACAAGTGGCTGAACCTCAAAAAGAAATAAAGTTTCAAGCCCTCTCTCTTTGCTGATTATTATTGCCTCATAGAGATTTTTCCATGCTCAGCTGCTGTAGATTCTTTACCTCACTTTCTTACACTTTTTTTCTTGGTTATTATGTAGGGGGTATAGGCCAGTTACTTAACAGTTAAAATAACTTCCAGGAACTGGCCAGCTCATTTGAAGTTATGAGATACTTAATTACTTTTTTTTTGCATCTAATCTCCAACATCAAATCAGAAAGTAAAGTTTTGATGCCTTACAAGCACACTTGATTTGGTAATCAAACAGGATTATAAAATTTACATGGCAAGTATGTAACTAAAAATAATTTTAAAAAAAGTAAATCTTTGTTCTTGCAGCTACTGAAGATTTGATTAGGCAAATGTAACTCAACAGGATCAACTGATAAATACCAGAAGCCTGTGACATCAGACTAGATTATTTAGTAGTTCTAGTGGTGTTAAAAGTCCTTAAATCTGTGAAATCTAGATGACATCTGATATATATAGGTTAGACTCATAATGAGTTACCCAGCTTGTCCCACTGCCTCCATTGGAAATACTAATGAAGTAAAAATACTAAAGGAAAAAAATATGGTTCTTAGTGTAACATCTATCAACATGTTTAAGTTCTCAGATTCTGTTTAGAACTCCCCTGACCTCAGATTGATTTCTTGAAATCAATTAAATCAATGGGCGGCTTGAAACCGAAATAGGAGTCAGAACTCTAAAATACGTCTTTGGGACTGTGCCTGAATGGCTCCATTAGGAACATTTGAATATCTTCTATGTTAACATGGCTATAGTGAATTCCATTCTGACTTTCTTTATGGCATTTGATTTCCAACTGTGAATATTACCTCCTGTTCAACAAGCTCCAGTGTAATTTTCCATTTTGTTTCATTGAGTTAAAAGAAGAAAAGAAACTGACTTGCGAGTCTTTCATTTTATAGACAGCTGGTCATTTCATTAACACTTTTCATATTCTTGTTTGTCATGATGACTGACTATAGTAAAAAGATTTTCTTCCCATTAACATATGATAGAGCAGCACTTTTTTCCCAGAGATGTATTGATCGGGTGAGGAGTACATTTATTAAAATGTAACCAGCATCCACTTGCTGGCTCGTGCGAATGGGGCACACTTTAACCAATTAAATAGTCATGAAGAAGAGGAAAATCAATATTTCTTGGATCTTTCTACTCGAAACTTTGCCAGCAAAATGGCCTATAGATTTACAAAATGAATAAACAAATGAACATAAATCTTATTATTTTGATTTTTAATTATGTATTGGGTCAGAAGAGAAACTTCACAGTTATCTGGAGCAAGATTAACATCAGTTAGATAAATCCAGTTCCATGATTCATAAATTACTATAGTAAGGAAGCTTAATTTATATGAATCAAAATTGATTTCTTTCATTCTAAGAAGATCTTAAGAGTTTTTCTTTTTTGTGTTCAAAAGTGATTTTTAGTATTAGTTGTAAAAGTATTTTGAAGGCCCATTTCAGAATGCAATCAGAAAAAAAAATCCCAATAGGCTGTAATGAGCAGTGATTAGACTGAAGACAAACCACATGATTGTGTTTAAGGGTGGCACCTCAAAAAGTTCTTCTATTCTGTGTTTTTACTTGCATTCTTAATTCTTAAGCCATAGTTTGTATAGCAAATGTGTTATGCTATAACACTCTGGGTGCAGTTGTTCATAACTGTTTTAAAGGATTCCAATGACACCCCATTATGCAAACTCCAGGAAGGTGTCAGTGTACAAACATGGTCTACTGACTACTGGTGGCTTGAATAAAATAAAGATTTCTTTAGGAAGTGAAAAGCCAGTTTAACTCCAAAACCAGCGTAACTCACATCCAGGCGCTGCCAACAGCACGTTTCAGACAGAGGATATTCCAGTGTAATTTGTTGTGTCAGAAAAGCAGACTAAAAAAAATATACAAAGGATGTAAATCGGAGCCTGCACGGTGCTGAATGGATGTTGCATGATGTGGTGACTGCTTAGCCTGTGGTACAAGGGACAAAGAGTTGTCTGGTAAGACACTCCCTAGTACCAGAGACTCATGCCTCACTCACGGTGAGAAAAGAAGCCTCTCCCAGAATGCTTTGTTCTCTTATGGTAGTTTATACCCCAGCTCTGCTTCCCAGGTGCGCTGTTGGCCGCCCAGCCCCTTGCTACCTTATATGTTTCATATCCCAGAAAGTTCTCCACTCCAAATTCCCCCCATTGGCCTTTGCCCCTCACCACACCCCCGGAGTTCCCCACTGGTTCCCATACCCTATCCCCGCCTGTGTACCGCCCCCATGCCCTCAGATCATTGGTCTCTGATGCTCCCTCCTCTCCCATACTTAATCCTGAACCCTCCACTCTTTCTTGTCTTCGCCTCTTGACTCCTTCGTGGTGGGGATGCAATAAACCTCCGTCCGTAGAACTCTATGCAAAGACCCTTCCTACCTCTTTGCCGTCGACCCATGTTACTGAAGCTCCCCGTGCCACGTGTGCGTGCACGCGTGTGTGAGTGCGTGGCTGGTCCTGCTGAGCGGCTTCGCTAACGAGATGCTCTTGGAAGATCCCAGCGCCTTGCGCTCCGGCACAGAAGCCGCAGAGAGCCCGTGTCAGCGATAGCAGGACATTCACAAAGCCGAGAGCAGTTACGTGGATACAGAACACTTTTAGTAACTCCTAGACGAGAAGCTGTAGCAGTGACCAGTTGAAAAACTCCACAGCAGTCACCACTGGTACAGAAAGAATCCAGTAAGTACATAAAAGTTTATTTATTATCTAAGAGGATCTGCTGTCAGATAAACTTTCCTGCTCCTGTATTTTAAATGTTTTAGGCGGGTTTTTTTTTATTTTGACTTAACACTCACACCACTCAAAGTACAAGATGTACTAATTGCAAGGAAATTTCATGTGTTGTTGGTTTTGTTAGGTAAGTTGCTGAGAATTTTACCTGTCAACATTTACTGGAGCCGCACCTACATCGTGGTGGATTTCTTATTATTCATATTGTTATGCATATTTTCTTAGATATTCTTTCAACCAAGAGGTGATTTGGAACTGAACAAAATTCTGGATCAATGTTTCCGTCAGCTGTGTTCACACATGCACCTGTTCCATCCAAAGGACACTTTTTATGCTATGAAGTAGCACATCTGCTCAGTATGTAAATGCACACATGAGGTTATGAATGCAGAGGGACACACATAAAGAGCACATGTTTTGAAAGGCAGCCTCTCCTGTAAATTAACGTTAACTTATAAAAAACAATTCAAGGAACGCTGTTCCCTTGTATGGATGTTTATTACTAAGCCTGAAGGTTAACACTCCTATTACCTTAAACTCTTTAACAAATATTTTGTATTAAACATTTGCAAGATAATGTCCTGCAATTAGACCTTTAGCACACAGTCAGTAGCATAAAGAAAAGAAAAAGGTGTTTATCTTTTTCATGTTTGAGTCTGCAAAATGACTTTTAATCAAATTATTGGGAAGTGTTTCAGGAGCTTCAATGGGTATTGCATTAAATTCTAAAAGATATCATTGTTTTGGTACCATTGCTACTTCTTCTGTTATCAGTTTTGCTGAAAGCATAAAACTTGAAGCATGGTGACCGGAATAAAATGAATTTCAGAATCTGTCTCTGTGAGTCTTAAAATTAATCATTTAGCTTTCTAAGGGGTAAAGAGTCCCAGAGATCCAGTAACTAAGAAAGATACTGAGAATGAAATCAAAGTTGAAAATAAAGTCATAAAAATGAAAGGAAAAATGAGAGGCACAAGGAGTCTTCAGATAAAGAGAAATTACATACACAACGAGGATCTTATCTGACTTAAGCAGATGATAAATAGAAATCTGTTGCTTCACTATGTGCAGATACATTTTGCAGTCTTGCATTGAGGACAAATACACAGTGCAAATAAGGGAGCAGGTAAAACAGCAGGAAAAATCAGAATGAAGCAAGTTTTTCAGTTGTGTTTTTACACTAAAAGAGTTGAAATGTCTTGCTGACCATAACTCTGTGCATAGCTATATGAATTTATACTGCATTCGTTTTTTGTGGCATCAAATTACAATAGGATTAACCACATTTAAGACGGTGGAACCACTCTGAGTTAGACACGAGACATAGAAATTTAAGTGCCACGTGTAAGAAAATCAGGCTTATAAGCAGAAATAGAGATATTCAAGGCTACCGCTGAATGGAGTGCAGATAGTGGATTAAGTCTCATGGCTTCTTTCACCCTTAAACTGTGGCACAAGAAGAACACAAGGATCACTCGATCACTTCACATATCACAGGTGTAAATAATCCCTCTGAGTTTTTTGTTTATTGTTTTCCAGCATGCCACTCCAACATTCTAAAGTAAGCAATACCTGTGTTCATTACAAAAAACAGTGCTGAATTAGCCACTAGCTTGTGTAGAGAGTCTCATTTTCTAATGTCTTATTTTGGAAGTTCTCCATACAGACTTCAAAAGATCCTACAGTGCTGGAAGCACCTTGCATCAAGCCATTATTTTCAAAGTAACAGAGTATTAGCCTGAATCTGATTTCAAGATTTGCAAACAGTCAAACCCACGGTTTCACATCCTGAGAAGTGCCTTGGAATTTCACACACCAAGGCACACTCAAGGCAGCACTGACCTGAGCCCAGTTCCATCTAGGGGGAGACACACTTATCTAAGTTTCTCCATGTGTAAGAAAAAAGCTTAAAAAAAACCCAATGGAATGCTGTTTGGTAGCAACGTAGTTCTATTTGTTTTTGTTGTATGACCAGTGAAAACCAGGGAAATGGGTGCATAAATTGGCTCTGCTGTACTTGACTTTCTCCTTTAAAAAAAAGGAATAGTTGGCCAGACATGGGGAATTTGCTTGCTATTTTAAAATATGTAAGCTATTCAAAGTAAAGATTGTTACAGACCTCTCTGAGCCCTTTATTTTCATCAGAGATTTGTAGGAACTCATTTACTTCAAGTCTAAAGCAGCAGGTAGATTTTCCAGCACAGAAGCAATTTTCTGCGCTCTGCAAGGCCTTCAAAACAACAGAGAACATTGTTCTTCTTACTGCCTCTATTAGACACTATTTATTCTATTTCAGAAAGTGCTGTGTAATCTGTAAATAAGAAACGCAGCAAACATGTTAAAGATTTAATTAACTGTTGTGTTATGCGTTAATATCACCAAGCATTCATCCTTCTTCATGAATGGAGTTGGCAAATCTTCTGGTCTTCCCTGTTTCTATAAAGTATTAAACCATTAGAGTTATGTTGAGTTTCACAAAGAAAAAACAAAAACAAAAACAAGAATTTTATGAAAATTATAGCTTATATCCATTTAAACTTAATGAGTCACTTGCCATCAATACATAAAGTGGTTCTGATATTTTGGGGGTGAGCAGGCTGTTATTAATCCTGCCCATTGCTTTTAATGCGTGATAGAGCACTAATGGGTATTCAGTAAACAGAAACAATTAAGTAAATTTGCTGGAAAATGCTTTGGAAGGTAACACCCTCCTCCACTTGACTATAACAGCCTTTCCACCATGATCAATTAAACACTATTAATAGAACAAGATACTCAGCCAGAAATATATTTTTAACCTTGATCCTGAATTAAACAATTCTGGAGTCACCATCCCCCCTCTTTCACATTCAGACATTATCAGATGTAAAGACTGGGATTTGTTTAACCTGAGTAAACAAGGACCTAGGAATAGGAGAGCAAGATACATTTCCAAGGGCATTTGAAAAGTGGTGCAAAAAGAGACAGAAATACTTTATGGTGGTTCAAGGGAGAACATGGAAAACAGGAAGAAATTTAACAAGGGGAAAATAAAAGCCCTGTTGCTTGAGAAATTTCAAGTAAGGTTCAACAAAGCATTAAGGATTGGCCAGCAGACAGGAAACCAACCCAGTGTGTCTCTGAAAGATGTTACAGAGCTGGAATAAAGGATTTCTTACTTGTTTGTTTTTCTTCTCCTTCCTTCTCTAATGTATTCTCTCTACTTTTCCTCTTTCCTTGTTCACTCCTTGTTCCTCTTGTTATTGGCACTGTTCTTTTCTTTCTTGATATCCACCCTATTCAAAATCCAGATGATATTGGAAAGGATCTTGTTCATTTCACTGTCTTTGGAAATGTGTTCTTCAGCCTATCTCTGGTCTAAAGGAAGAAATTTGAGGGGAGGAGTTTGGAATAAATTTGAGCTAATAGTCTCTGATATAAGGACATGCCAGACCATGGACATTTTAATGTGAAAAAATCGTTAGGGTTAGAAGAGTATTAATGGGGTTCAGTTCAAGTAATGAAATAAAATTAAAAAATTTGTCTGAGTGGCAGAGAACCCTTTGTCATGGGAATATGTTCTGTCGTGTTCAGTAGTCATCCTAAGGGCAAAGATGGAATCTTTACTTGTTTAAAAATTTTGAGAACAGTACACTGGTGAATATTCATTTTCAGAAGGAAAATTTGGTACTGAAGCCCTTCCTTCTGTCCATCTGTTAGCCAATATGGAAATTATCACATCCACAGTGAGTTTTTGTCCAAGCTTATTCATGAATGAATGGGAAAGAAAAAGAAAGAGAAAAAGAAAAAGGGAAAGAAAAGGGGAAAGAAAAAGGGAAAGAGAAAGAGAAAGAGAAAGAAAAAGAAAAAGAAAAAGAAAAAGAAAAAGAAAAAGAAAAAGAAAAAGAAAAAGAAGGAAAAAGAGAAAAAGAAAAAAAGAGAAAAAGAAAAAAAAAGAAAAAGAAAAAGAAAAAGAAAAAGAAAAAGAAAAAGAAAAAGAAAAGAAAAAAGGAAAAAGAGGGAAAAAGAAAAAGAGAAAAAGAAAAAGAAAAAGAAAAAGAAAAAGAAAAAGAAAAAGAAAAAGAAAAAGAAAAAGAGAAAAAAAGGAAAAAGAGGGGAAAAGAAAAAGAGAAAGAGAAAAAGAAAAAGAAAAAGAAAAAGAAAAAGAAAAAGAAAAAGAAAAAAAGAAAAAAAGGAAAAAGAGGGAAAAAGAAAAAGAGAAAAAGAAAAAGAAAAAAGAAAAAAAAGAAAAAGAAAAAGAAAAAGAAAAAAAAGAAAAAGAAAAAGAAAAAAGGAAAAAAAGGAAAAAAGTAAAAAAGAAAAAGAAAAAGAAAAGAGAAAAAGAAAAAGAAAAAGAAAAAGAAAAAGAAAAAAAAAAGAAAAAGAAAAAGAAAAAAAGAAAAAAGAAAAAGAAAAAAAAGAAAAAGAAAAAAAGAAAAAAGAAAAAGAAAGAAAAAGAAAAAAGGAAACAATGGAAAAAGAAGAAATAAAGGAAAAAGAAGAAAAAAGAAAAAAGAAGAAAGGAAAAATAAAAAAGAAAATTAAAAAAGGAAAAAGAAAAAAAAAGAAAAAAGGAAAGAAAGAAGAAAGAAAAAGAAAGAAAAAGAAATGAAGGAAAGAAAGGGGCAGAAAGAAAATATGAAAGAGAGAGAAAGAGAGAGGAGAGAGAGGAAGAAAAGAAAGAGAGGAAGAAAGGAAGACATTAAAAATGAAACAGTAAGAAACACAGAGAGAAGCTTGAAAGACCCAGACTGGACTCAACATTTTGACATAATCCTTCTTGAAAAGAGAAGAGTTCCCTCTTGTGATTGTCATCCTGATTAAAACTGTCAAAGATTCTATAATCTTTTTTAAGTTGATCAACCCTACTTTTTTTTTTTTCTTTCTTTTTTTTTTTTTTAATACAGGAACTTTCTGGGATTCTTTTCTTCCATGCACCAGCTGCCAGAACCAAAATATCTATGTATAATCTTTTGTACATTGGATCTCAGAAAGTTGTTTCAGACTGTTTGGTACTATTGTAGTTCAAATTGAGAAATAAGCATAAGAGTCTTCATTTTTTCAAGTGCCCTATGACTCAACCCTAGAATGAGCTATTATATATGTTTAGTCTTTCGAGTATTCCTTATTCCTACAAGTAGTTTCTGATGTGGAACTTCTCTCTCTCTCTTCTACTTTCTATCAAACTTTACTAAACCTTCCTAGAAACTTTCAATTCCATATTCTGACACAACATTCTCAATTCCTTATCTTTTTGCATATGCGTTTGAAGATTTGAATATGTTCCATCTGTTGGGACTTTTTAAATGATAAATTTAAGAGGTTATTAATTTTTTACCAAGAAGATTTGAAACAATACTTAAAGGACTGGGTTTGGTGTTTTGTTGTTTTTTTAGGTTTTGTTTTGGTTTTTTTGTGTTTGTTTGTTTGGTTGGTTGGTTTGGTTGTTTTTCCTTTAAATGTTTTCTTCAAGTTTTAGTACTAAGTTTAACTTCTATACCTCCTGATTGTGAGATAGCCAGATATCCAAGCCTGCAGTAGCTGAGATATGAAAGTTTGTACTGTGCTGTGTTTTTCATAATGACTAAAGATTGTATTTTCTGCTTACCTGAAGTGCAAGATTTCTAATATTATGTTAGAAACTGCTTTTGAAAATAAAGTGATGAAAGGAAAAAAAAAAAAACAGCTAAGTGAAAACATTTCCCACGTCCTGATGATGTGTTTAACAGTTCTAACATGTTGAACATTAAAATTTTATCAACAAATCACAAAAAAAGGACAGTTTGTACACAGAAATCAATTTACCATGCACCTCTCCACAACACTCAGTTATAATTTATTTTGCTTATAAAAGAATTTACTTTTAAACCTAATTTTATTATTCAGGAGAGTGCAGAAGAAAACACTGCACATTTTTCTTGCCTTACAAAGAGTAAACAGGCAACAGGACAAGCAGCAATACAGGTAAAGAAACTGGGTAGAAAATTAACATATGTGTCTTCAATAAACGAAAAATTATCATGGAGCCACGTACTTCCCTGATTGGGTGTTTTTTTGGTTTTTTTTCTCATTGGGATACGATTTATTTGAAGAAAATGAGAAAATCTTGAACTGGTTTTTGCAGGAACATAAGGCCAGAATTATGGCTTTTAAAGTCCTTCTTTTTGTATAGTTCTTAGTCTAAAAATGTCAAATACCAGAGCCCTAAGACAAAGATATCTGAAAAGCTGTAATAAGCCAAAAAGAGTCAGCCTTCCTATATGGAATCTTTCTTCCTACTCACCTTACAGTTGAATGCCAGCCAGTTTCATTAATTTTTTTAGTATCTTTCATTATCTGTGCCTTCATAGATATATACCTAATCAAATTATATTTTATCATGTATTGGTTATTGTATATTATGTGTTATATATAACATTGCACATTATGTATTAGGTATAATATATTAACACATTTATTATTTCTTTTATGTGATATATCATTATATAAATAAATGTCTCATTTATATAAAAGCTTGAATGTTGCTGAGAGCATGGATGCAAAAGGAAATGTAAAGTATTTTGGGAATGAGTTATGCAGAGGAAATGTTCACTGTGTACATCCTTTTAACGAATTTCAACATTTTCCCTTGGATAAGAATGAAGTTATATACTTGAGATGTATCTGTATAACCTGCAAATGTGGTGTGTGTGTTCTCTGATCTTAAAATGACAACACCATGTGGATGCAGAGCCTTCTACCTCTGCCATTTCCCCGATCCCTCTGCTTTTTCATGTAGGACTGAGATGAGGAGAGGAGGAAGCATAGGCTTGAGATCTGAGGATCATTAAGTGGAGGTGGATCTCCATTCAAACAAGAGCATCTAACAGAATAAGCATTCTCATGATAGAACTCTTAGGTTGTAAAGAAAGTGGTTGCTCTGGCAACAGCATCACCCTCTAGGCATCTCTGGTCACCTGGAAGAAGAAAAATTGGTTGGGTAACTATAGAGGCTATAATAAGGCAGGGGCTTGGACATTCCCTCCTTGCAGGTCATGCTGGAAAGTGAGGGATCTGTGGAAGTGACTTTGCTTATTACAGGGGAAATCTTGGACTTCTAAATTCATGAGAACAACTGTGCTGTCTTGAGAATGGTTGAGGTCGTGCTGGGCAATGCACGAATAAAGCTCTGTCTATGTCAAAGAACAGCTTGGGATATATGTGAAAAAGCAGCTTTCCTCCCTCGTGCTGAGTTGAGAGCCATAGCAGCACCAGAAATTGCTTGGTGACAGTTGTGTTAAGGGCAAACTGCAGTGATACCCTGAAGTCAGGGCTGTGGGTGCCTCTGTGGCGATGGAGAGTGAGGTGTTTGAAGCCCTGAAATCCAACATAGAGGGCTTTAATAAATATTGCTCCTAAACACAGCTAAGGAACAAAAGAGCAACTTGTTGAGAGACTGTTCAGTAGTCATTAACTCTCCCTTATAATATTTAGTTACGAAGTAAAACAATTTAGTTTATTTATGACCATTTTTCCCCTTTGAAACCATGTATGTTTTCTCTAACTTCATCCATATGGAATGTGTTTGTCTACTTTAAATCAGTTGTAGGATGAGATGTACAGGTTTCCAGAAGTATCTAATTTTCTTTGTATCTGTAGAGACAGAATAGTCAACTCATTATTGGGTGACAAAAGGTGCATGGTATGAATCCCAGCCTTCTGAGATTCATCACTTCAAAATTCATCCCTAGATGTTGCCACTTGAATAATGTTAAAGTAAACATTAAAGATATCCTAGACCTGACTCTTACAGCAACCTCTAATTCTATTGATAAAATCATCTTTCCCACGAAGTGTGAATAGTTAAAGCTCTCCCCTAAGCCTTTTATTTTTCTGAACATTTAGATGCTATTCAATATTTATAGCTACATTTCCAGTTGCACTTGTAAACACCAGAAGGTGAGAAGATTTGGAGCCTAAATACAGGTTGCTGAGCCTGGTCAAATGTTATATTTCAGATGCCAATAAGGACATTTGCATATAAACTGTACTATCAATATCTCATTTCAGTAGGCTAAAAAGCTTGCTGTAATGGGTGCTTTATTGTTTCTTGCCCATTTTATAGACTACATTTGCATTTAAAGATCTCAAGCAGGACAGAATGGGATACTCCCAAATCCTGTGAGAAACAGAGTGTTGAACATTACAACTGCTACTAAAAATAATAGTAATAAAAAGGGGTGATGTGTTTTTCCCCCTCTCTTCCTATTCCCACAGGAAATCTTCTTGAGTAAATTGAAAACTATTTTCTTTTTTTTTTTTTTATTTTGTTAACATCCAGATGTTACCTGAAAATGCTTTAATAAAAGTTTTTGTGGTAACCGTTTTAAATATTCCACTTCTTTCTGGATCAAAATGTTAGGTGAGCTGGCACCTTCCAGCACACAAGATGGCATCCCATTCTTGTAGCATTATTTGTACCTTGGCAATTGTTCTTTGTAGAGGCATGGTGCAGCTCTGAGTTTTGAATTGTAACACAGACTGAGGCATGATCTTTCCAAATGTACTGAGATGGGATGTGTTAAACAAAACTATTTAATGAAAATTTTACATGTTAAAGTCAAAATATTTTAAAAGTCAAGCTAATGAAAAATAAAAAATCTGCAGGAAGTGCTCGTTTTTCACAGCATGATGGAGAGGATCCAATGAGACACAAAGGAACAATTTTCTGCCAAAGAAAATGAGTGATTTTTTTTCATTAGAATAATACCTTTTGGTGAAAGTGCTGACCACAGGAAAAGGGAGAGTGAAGAGATTGCCCTTATAAGCATTTCAACCCCAGGAACCATCGTATTGCATCCTTTCCCTAATGTCACTGGAGCAAACACAACTCCTGGAGTGTTTGAAATCACAGTTCTGTCCATGCTTTGCTGCTCCATCCCTGGTCACATGTCCCCAAAATCCTACAGGGAGCAGGGAACACTTCAGCAATTACACAATTTATAAATACTATTGCACCTGTCCAATGATTTCTCTTGTCTAACTTCAATGACCCCTATGATGGTGTTTCTGTCTCCTCCTCTAAGATTGGTTCTGTGATTTTATTTTCTTCCCCTGACATGCAGACAGACCCTTATGTCCAAATCTAGTCTGATCCAGAATATTTTCAAGTGGCAAGTAAAACATCTTTGAACTTCAGTAAGTTTTGAATCAGACAACAAGAGCTGGGCTGATTCTTGCTGCAGCTCCTATCCTTACTGAGCATTAAAAAAATGAAATTATATTCCTTTGAACTATTCCGTGTCACAACATATTTCACAAACAAGAAGGATCACTGTTTCTCTGAGTCATATGCACTGCAGAAAACATGTAGGGGAAAAAAAAAGTCGGGACTAAAAATTATTATTTTTCTTCATCACCTAGACTGCAAGTGTTTTGATGGTCTTTACAGACTGTCTAAAACAAAACATGCCAATTTTTGTCTGTTCCATTTAGAGGAGGGAAGGGACAAATCCAGTACAGCTTAAAAACTATCTGAGCCCTCCAGCAAGTGTCAGCATTATCCAAGATAAACTCACATCAGAACAAACGCCTTAATTTACAACTAGGTTTTATATTCCACAAATAATTTATTAAGATACAGAACATTCATCCATCGGGATTTAGAAATAAGCTCATATCCTGTACAGATTGCACATTTTAGATTCAAATTGGAAACAAAGGAGTCACCAAATATTATTAACACAGCTGCAGTGTTGCAATGGATGCTGAGGGTGGCTTCCAGCTGAGGCAATACCAGCGTGGTGCTTGCTGGCACGGCCAGAAGAAGGGTCCCACACGGCATGCCTTGAAGAGCCCTTTGGAAAGACAGGGATCTGGGGTGCATGTTTTTCTTTAGCAATGAGCAGAAGCCTGGCTGCAGATGCATGCGAGTATTTTTTAGATAAAGCTCCTCTTTCACTGACATTTACTTGTCCCATTGACTGAGCTGAACTAGAAAGTTATGGGGCAGAGGGTTCTCCTAATTCAGTGGATTTTGCTTCCGTGTCTAAGTGCCAAGTTGACAGATAAAATATAATACAGAACATTAATTAGAACAATCAAATCTGTTTTTTACTGTATCTTATGTGCAGCTTTGCTACCATGCATTTGCGCTTCTTGTTTCCTGTGCAGGGATATAGCCCATTTTAATTTGATAGAGTCCATGCTTAGGAAGAATTGCTCCTTTTGAAAAATCAACATTAGTATTTCTCAGGAAACAGCTGTAGCAAAAGTAGTTTACAAAACCTGCAGGTATGATCTTACCTGCAGATTTCTGGCAGGTGTTTGTAGAATACTTACGGATCAAAAAGTGAGCCTGAGATGTCTGCTGGGCTCCTCTTGGAGGCAAAACTCAAATATATCAGTAAATCTGAGCAATTCAACTGATGGTTGGCTAAAACACTTCCAAGGTGGTAGAATTAGCCTCATTTGATAGAACAGCTGCCTCCAGTTTCATTTATAAAAATAAATACCTCCATTCTAAGCATGGACTTGCTTGCTTTCAGAGAAGTCTGAGAAGCACAAAAACCAGCACAGTGTACTTGCTCTGCACTAGCTCCACCAGCTACTATGAAAACACCAGAATTGCCCTCTCTTTCCTGTACTGTCTTTCACAGGAAACCAGTTTATGACTTTTAAAGATCTTCTGTATCTAACTCAAAGAGCTCAACCTAATCTGAATGAGCAGCCAAAGAGCTTAAGGATAAAGACTGTGTCAATTGTCTTGTCTCTTAGGATAATCTGCTTGATGGCTGGTCATGTCAGAGAGGATTTTCAGAGTCTGAACTCAGACAATTAAAAAAAATGTAAAAAAAAGAAAGTATAATGAAAAAAATTAAGAGATTAAGAGCATCAACTTGTTTGACATCCAAATGCAATACAGATTCTAGCATAAACCTGGAACAGTAAGCACTCTTACGACATACAATGATGGGACTTCCAGCACCAGGTGTGTTTTGCAGTGCTCTTCCTCCAGCTGGAGTGATGTTCCATTTGGACAGAAGAACAGCCCTAAAATAAAACATAAGTTCCTCCCTGTCTCAAAATCAAAACAGAAAACCCTACTGTAATTTAAAAATAAAATAAAATGAAGTTTTTATTTGTCGGAGTTTTTTTGTTTATTTGTTCGTTTTTGGTTTGTTTGGGGTATTTTTGTGCACACCTTTCCACAGACCAGATAAAAGCATGAATCATAGACAAAAGATGTGAATAACATAGCTTAAAATCATGCAAGGTTTTCAGGGAGTTTGTCACTGAAGTCAATGCATGGATGTCTCAACAGGTTAGTAGAGAACTTATGGCTCCTGGCTATATTGGCAAGATTCTGCACAGCAGGTTTTCCCTAGCCACAAGTTTGAGAGTAGGCTTTGCTCTTTATTCTTCATTTGTTTTACAGTAGAAATAACTGTCCAAGGAGCACCACAGTCCCAAATTCTTAAGCATCATATAAACATTTATTGAGGCAGTCAGAGTCTGAAAAATTTCTCAATGTAATGACAGTGAGGGAAATGACAAAATAATGTAATTTATTTGCAAGTAGGAAATTAAAGGTCAGACAGAAAAATGCTTCTTTTGTGAAGTTACACAGGAGGCTTCTCCTTAGGGCAGGGAATCAGGGAAGTTAGGAAGCTTCACCTTAATGCTGTCCTTCCTCAACTCACCATTCTTCACACAGGTTTTACAGAAAACAGTATTTTATATCTACCAGATATTTCATCCAGACTCTTCCCTGAATAAATTCAGTGCAAAGGTTTGCATGCACTTTTGCACTGTGGACAATTAACATAAAATGTATTTTAGTAAGCAAATGGTAGGACACATAATATTATTTCTTTAATGGGATATATTCTGTATATAGTTGAACAAATGCCTCGAGCATTAAGTGTCATTTATGTTGTTCCCCTTTTTTTGTGTACTTATTTGCTCGTAATTCATTTATGATTGTGCAACGCAGGCCCGTGGGGGGAAAAAAAAATAAAAGAAGAAGAAGAATTCAATTGCAAATTAAAGAAAAGTACACAGATGTGCTCCTTCTTTCTCATCTCTTAACTGAACTTTGAACTGTGGTGTTCTTCAAAAGAAAATAAGTAAATAAGAGCACAAAGTAATTCCATACAAGCCTCATGCATTTATTAACAATCAAATCCCACTACAGAAGTGGATTACTCTATCATTCAAAAAGGAAAAAAGCAATGCTATATTCAGACAGCTTCTAAACAAAAATCTTACCTTATTCTTGGATTCAAATAGCTTGCAATGTTATTTATCTTATTTTTTCATATGTTTTACCTCCCAAGAAAGCAGTTCTCACCATTTACAAGACAAAATTGAGTATCTCATGTATTAAGACAGCCTAATCTCCATGCTATTGAAGGGAAAAAAAAAACAAAACTCCATACAGATTAAAATTGACAATAAGACATGCCATCTGAATTTTGAAAAAACTGTTTAAAAGGATTTTTTGAAAACCTAAGATCATATCTGGTATATGTAACTATTTAGAGGCAATTGGAACAAAGAGTGAGCTATTTTATTCAATGCTTCATGATTATCAGAAGGAGCAGTTCTCAAACCAGGTCTGTACAAAGGGATAATTGCAGAGCTAATATAGCTTTATATGTACCTTGTACAATAAATACTTTTAAAAGGTTCCGGGTAGACTAGTATGCTGGAAAGGTAGTTAACAGTAATTTTGTATTCTTGCTCTTCTATTCTTGTGGGGGGAAATTATTGCTTACAAAATAATGGCAATTAAAAATAATTTAAAAATTTAAAAAATTGTGTTGTTGTGCATAATCCTTTTGAAAATACATAAATAGCTGATATTTTTGTAAAATAATAAGAGGATTTTTTTACCATAGTGATGAGCAAGAATGCTAGGCAGAACTTGATGTAGCAGAAACTCAGTTATGTACTGAAGCTTTAAATAGACACCAGAAAGAGGAAAACATAATTCTTTTCAAAGAAGATAAATATTTTTGAAACTGCACAGATACTGTATGGGTAGATAATTGGTGCTATAATAATGGCCTGACTTTCCTGTTAGACATGGGACATAATTAGTATTTATATTTTGATGAAAGCTAGATCTAAGTTGCCACTGCAGTTTTTGCCAGTGGAGCTCTGCAAGCATTTGCAGAAGATTGAGGAGGAAGGGAGTCCATATTTCACATTTTCAGCTGTTCAGTGTCTATTACACATTCCATCTGTGTGTGAGCAACGAAACATATGGGTCTCCTACCACTACCACCTGTGGGACTTTCACTGTATTTAAATAAATCTATAATTCTGTAGACGGGGAGATGTCCAGCCAAAGTGCTTGAAAAGGAGAAATATTCTTACGAAGCTGTGAGGTCATATCCTTCCATTAGTCCAAACCTGGACACTTGTTAAGGCTTGTTCTACTTTGCAGTTGCTGAGCCTTCTCAGCTGAGAATCCAGAGCAAATCTCCAGACCCTTATGCACAGGTCTGTGTAATATACAGAACCTTCCAAGAGTAATCTATTTGCTGTTAGCACACCTTTACCACAATTATTGCTGGAAGACAATTCCTTTTACTCTGTAAGAATATCCTGTTAATTAGTTACTCCTTTTAGCTGTCTCTCCCTTTTAAATCAGCTGCTGGAATAAGTAGATCCTCCACTAAACTGTGGAGATGAATATTAAAATGTGAGTGCCAAGGATTTCCAAACACCTCAAAGGCAAACAAAGTAGGGAAAGACAGTGAAGGGTATGGGGCGGGAAGGAGATTAGGAAGATGCAATGCCACAAGTGTCTATTGATGTTATAAGACTTACTGGGTGCTTTGTTTCTCATGAATGTGAAATGATGTCCTCTGCTGCAGGCACAGACATGTCCTTACTAAGGAGATCCATTGGTGAATTGCAAACGATTAAATATGACCTAGAAAATGCAAAGAGCTCAAAACAGAGAACAAATACAGTTAATGACAATATGGGTGTTTCAGATTCAGTTCCCTGTTGTGACCTCAGGCTATGTTTGGAGGGGCTAATATAGGATCCTGTGTTGGTGTTTGTAAAGTCTCAGAAAGCAAGCACCGCTCCTGTTAGCATGCCCAGACCACACCTTGATGGTTTATTTCAGAAGTCTAATTTAGATTTCTCAGCATCTGAAATGTAGAACCCTGGAACCACAGAGTGCTTTCTGAGGGTGTAAACTGGATGCATATGATCTTTGTACGAGAAATAGAGCATGTTTGGTGCTTCTGAAGAGTAATTCATAGTGTACTAGTGAAATGTCTCCTTTCTTATTGTCTAGATAGGAACCTAAGCATTCCTGTTTGTTGACTGAGTTTTCCTAAGCTGAGATACCATCATTATTGCTAGGAGTAGCATAGGCTCAGGGACAGTAAAAGGCATTGGGAGATTTAGTCATTGTAATACTTTCAGGATTCAGACCAGCTGCAACTGTTCAGGTGAATGACGGAGCAGTTATGACTTACACTGCCTAGTGCTTGTGGCTTATCCTAAAATATGAAACACCTCGATTCCTGACAGGGAGGAGAAAGAGTCACGGATGATCTGCTTCCATTTCTCAGGAAAATACCTTTACCATAAGCATTTGCTGGGAAGAAGCACTTCCCTCAACTTCTCAAAGAGCTGGTTAGGGCTTTGTATGTCTGAAGCACAGTGCAGCACGATTGCACGTAGTGTTGTAAGTACATGGAATGAAACAGCAGCTTTTTTATGTATTCCTTGCAGCGGGAAGTGTCAGCCATCCCACCCCTAATACGTCCTTTCACACACATTCATACCCCGTTCTAGAAGACTCAAACCCAGGAGACAGGAAGTAGGTTGGGCAGGAAAATAAGCAATGGTTTCAGAGGCAATTCCTCTATGAAATGGAGAGTGTCCTCTGCTCTTGCTCAGGCTGTAGGGGCTAAGCTATAAGGGGTCTTCTGGGCTATCAATCCAGAGCCAGTTATCACCAGTTATCTCTTTTTGTGTACATGCTCATTTTGTATCTACAATTCCATAAGAATATTAAGTATATTATCACACATATTCAGGACAGAAAATATTTCACTCAGATGTTTCCTTGGGAAACTGTCTTTCAGGAAAACTGTGCTTTCTGATGTCTTGTGGATCTGACTACATTTTTGATTTGCAGGAAAGTAAAATATTCTAATTCAACCTGTGAATATCCAGAGTTCAAAACCAGCATGGTGATTAGGACAGTCCCTATTCTAACTGTAGAAAAAGCAACATGACAGAAAAAAAACGTGTGGTGGTTGATGGAAGGGGTCTGTATGAAGGCGAAATATCTCAGTGCACAGTCTGTTTTTTCAAAGATGCATTTTTTGTCTTTTGTCTGTGTTTTTGGTTTTTTGTGTGTTTTGTTGTTGGTGTTTTGGTTGGTTGGGCATTTTTTTGTGTTTTTTTTTTTTTTTCAAGGGAAACTGCCGTCGTCTTTGTGAAATGTGGCTAGCAGCTCTGTTTACTTCAAAAGTAATCACTTCTTGATTCAAACTGCTTCACCAGTAAATAGAATATCTTAGGACATTAATTATATGGGAGAGAAATCTGTGTGAAGGAGCTGTTACAATTCATTACTGTACAAGAACTATTCAGAGAAGAGAGAAAATGTAAGGATAGAGATAATTGTTATTGCCTCAGCTTCTTATGGTATTGGGATAGATGGATTGGAAATGGGTTATCTTTCTCCCTTGTAATAAAATGGGTACATACAGAGAGCACAAAGAGGAAAGTTAAAGCGCAGCCAAACAGCATTACATCAGCGGAGCTGCAGGCTGTCTGCTGGGAGCTCGGGAGAGCAAAGCAATTGCAGGTGTGATACTGTGCTAGGGGATTAACCTGTTAGCAGCTGGCTTTCTCCAAAAGAAAGAAAATAAACGACAAAATTTCATAGCCGGAGAATACAGCTAAGGGGAGCTATTCCAAACTTCAGGTGACTATTAAACATTTCTGCTGCTTTTATTTTATTTCTTATTCGATGTGTTGCCTATCTGTTCCTGTGCACAAGTATAACGAGTGGGATGTTGCTTCTCCTTTCATAGGTAGACTGAATTAATATGTGGCTGCGACTTCATTTTTTTCACCATTCAACACTGAAAGATCAGTATTCACTACCCTGAATAAAGCCTTTAAACTAGAGAGTCTCAAATATCACCCAAACTCTGTTTTTTAGCCCACTTCTTCTAGACAGATTGAATAACAAAATAAAAGTACAGTTAATATAGAATTTACTCATGTACTCCTTGTGGTTCATATGTGTGTTTGTGTGTGTGTGTGCGTGTAAAGTTACAACAGGGATCAGGTTTGATACAGTTTTTAAAATATATGTGTCAATATTTTTGATAGAAAATACTGAGAGTTAAAAGAGAAAAGTTCAGTTTTCCCCTTCCTCAATCACAAGCAAAACATATTTGGAAACTGTTAGAGGAGAAAGGGATTTTCAGCTTAAAACATGTATTTTTAATTCCAAAGTGGAAAATTTCACCTTTTTTTCTTTATTTTACAGTTCTGAGTTAAAAAACAACCAAACAAAAAAATGCCACATAAACCCCCATATATTAAATGGATTTGTTTTTATCACAGAAAAGATATTATTTACCAAAACATTGACAGCTATGTCAGTATATCCTGTAGCTGTATGTTCACATCCATGAATGCTGTCTCACCTTTTTTGGACTGTAGAACTTCAGTTTCAGATTGCTAAAGCATTTGTAGGTGTCTCCTTAAATGATAAATGTACTTCCCCATTCAGTGTCTTGTACCTTATTCTGATTAATTTGCAGATCGGGATGAAGCATACTTCAATTACTGTGCTCAGTAGGTTTGTTTGTTTGTTTGCTTATAATAATAGTAATAATAATAATAATAATAATAATAATAATAATAAATGGTGCTCTATGTTGTAGAATTCTCATTTGCAAACCCATTCATATTTAAAGAACAATGTTTCATTCCAAAGCTGATCAATGATTTTCGCTTGGGTCCTACTCTCCCATTTAGGCCAATATTTAGAATATGTTTCTACAGTGAAGTATTCCCAGTAGAAAACTTGCAAGTCTAGAAGTGTGCAATTTATTTCAGTTTAACTAGGCCATAACAACGTCCTCAAGTGCATACATATCTGTAATTTCTAGCTGTTCGTCAGAGCACTGTGTTTTCAAACTGAGGGCTGAGTTCTCTAAGTTGCGTAATATCGGAGAGCAGAAACACATCCAAAGTCTTGTCCTGTACCCATGAAACATTCTGTGAACACCCTGTGGTGTGCTCTAAAGAAGGAACACAACTCAGAAAGTGGCTGAAATAATTCAGATGTGTCTGAGGACTTCCGGGGAGGAACAGGACAGTGGGCAGAAATCCAGTGTGTCAGAGGAAAGGTCAAGGCTGGAAAAAGGCGTCTCTCGTCAAAGACTGATGACAGACACTGGTGTTTCAAACCTAGTGGCGATGATAAAGGGTGATGTTTCATGATTACAGAAATTGTATTACATGTAAATAGTCAAGAAGAGTATCTCAGAGGTTTTAGAAGCAGCTATGCATTTGCACCTGGTGTGAATCTTTCTGGTGCTCCAGGCAACACAAACAAAGTGCTAAAGAGTTTGCTGTGAGTTTGAATTTATGCTGGGTTTAGAGCCACAATGTTTAGGGAATGATGTCTCAGGAGCAGCTCAGGTGCCAACTAGCTCCCGTCCCATGAATCTCTCTTGACTAAAACTCATTATCTTTTCTTTATGTAGAAATTGACATAGTCTGTTTGACATTTTCAATTTCTCTCTGCCCTTTACAACTGTGCTTTTTGCCCTATGATTTTCACTAAAATACTACCCAGCTTTGCCTGTTATGAACAATACACATAACTTCTTAGTCTCTGGGCTCTTTTTTTCAGATATTGAGTTCATTCTACTGACATTGTCCACTTCTCCCTCTGTATTTTATAATCCTATTTTCTCTTGGCAGTAAAATGGGCTGCCTAAAACTTTTTTCCATTTTCATAGCTCGCTTTGACCTAAATTTCTACATTCTTAACCGCTTCTTTTTTCCCCATGATTTCTGCAAATTGCCTAGTAGAAAACTTTGGGTATTTTTCTTTTCCCAGTGAGCATCTATCAATCTTATTCTCATCTCTTCAGACATGACTGAAGTTAATGCAAAATTTCTCAGACTTTCTATGGAGGTTTAGTGACTTGCCTAGGTAACCAGCCTTATGACTGGCATGAAAATACCCCAGTGCATTGCAACATCCTGCAGCCCTGAATGGACCAGGCACACCCCCATGTTTCAGAGATTTCAAAGGAAGTTACTGGTTGGTGGTAACGCAGCAGGAGTGGCAAAGGAACTGTGCTCCTTTCTCTAAATACTGCAGCAAAGGCACAGGCAAACAACTGAAGCAGTAACAGCACTGGAAACAAAAAGGTTCTCTAACAGATCCTGAGTCATCCATTATTTCTGCATGTTTTATATCATGGCCTCATGCACCCTACGTATCAACAGCAATATGACCCCATCACAGAGATGGAAAGGAGAGTTTAAGGGCCATTGAACACTGTGATTTTTCTCACTGTACCACAATTACAGAAAACCTGTGCTAAATAACATGATGTTGGTTTGCTGTGAAAATTCACGGTATTTGAGTGCTAGCCACATTTCTTGCTGTCGTTCCCATGTGGTGCTTATGGTTTAGCACCCTCTTTGGCGAGTGGCACCAAACTCAACTGTGTATAGCAAGGGCTAGGCTTACAGACTGAAGGCTCCTGAGAGGCACCAATGTGCTTTATTCTCTTTCACATTGCACTAGACATGGGCCCAGAGCAGCTCCACAGACACAAGCCTCCTTGAATGCCTGGGAACTTAATATCCAGAACCAAATATGAACTTCATGGTTGACTGACCATGCACTGAATTAAGCCTCTGTATCTAAATGTGATAGATGCTATCTTGGCCAAGACACTGACGTCTGAACCAGGAACTTCCAGTTCCCAATAAAAGCAAAAGATGTTGCAGGTTAAGGAAAAAAAAATGCTTTTTTCCCCCTGTATTGTGTCTTGTAACACACAGATGGGTGGCAGATACCTCCAAAATTAAATGGCAGTAAGCTCAGGTTTGTCTCTGTTCTATCTTCATTTCACAAGCATTTTAACTTGTTTTTCATCTAAAAATCATATTAGACTTTACAGCAGAAAATACTTCAGAACTTCTCACTTCAGAAAATTGCTGTTAGAAGTCTTAACTATGGGTGGAGGTGACAGAACACTCCCCAGTTCTCTCCTTCCAGTGACCAGGCACTTGTGTATAATTTTTAAGGTGGCTGCTGTGAAAGTTAGGACTTTAAAATTCTTAAACTCCAGTGTATTCTGAAGGAAGATCTTAGGAATCACTGCATCAATGGCAGAGAAACAAAAAGGGAAGCAAAACTCATTTCTGAGATGCAGATAGATTTATAAGAACAGAAAACAGTATTACCATGATGTAGATTAACCAATGAATTTTGCTCATTCGCTTGTACAGCAAATACTTATCTCGTGGATGAATTATAGCATGACCTTCAGAGGGTGGGGAGAAATGAAATCTTGATGAAATGACATTAGGTAATTGTGAGTCCATCATGACTCAAAGTTATTTTAGCTTTGCTGTTACAAATGTGCTTTACACCAGGAAGGTCTTCCAGCCCCTGAAGCTTTTATGCAACGATTTCTAGCTAACAAAAGTCTCTGTGAGAAATTTTACAGATGTATTGACTACAATGAAGTCACATCTTAGCCTTCTCTTTAATAAGCTAGGTAGTCAGAGCTGCCTATGAGCCACGTTTAGAAGGCATGACTTATCCTTTTAGTCCTTTTTCTGAACCCCTTCCAATTTTCTCTCCGTGTATATAGCAGGAACAATAACGCTTTCCATATCACATAAGATCAGGCCCTATTATTTCGTCCTAATTGCTAATCTCTAGGATTATGTTCAAACAGAAACATGAATAGTATATTGTTATTGACAAGCATTAAAAAAAAAAAAGGCGAATGTCACATTTGTTAGATTTAATTCAGTCAGCTATTTATTTTCCCTCTTAGAGAGGCCTGTGATGGGTGAGAAGGGAGAAACTGTAAGGATGGCATTGGTGGTGAAAAACTTTTTTCAGTGCCCTCTGGATGACAACCAAATGTGCCCCAACAAGCATTGCTATCTGGGCAGTTAAACTGATACGTCTCCTCCCATTCCAGGGCCATTTGTTGTGACTCAGCAGGCACTTTGGGGACTCTTTACAGCCAGCGTGCAGGTGTAGGACATTACACGAATGAAGTGAGGACAGTTTGCGTGATGATCACAGCTGCAACAGTGACAGTCATTGACCCTGGCTGTTGAGAGTTATTTGCTTTGCATTAATCAGTAAAGCACTTCAGCTATTTATTTTTCTCCACTTTGCAATCCAAAGACATTAACACCAGCTTTGGAATGATTGCCAGAACAGGCCATTTCACTTGTCTTTTCCACCTTCTCTCTGGGATATTATTCAAAGTTAAATATATCTTTTGCTGTGAGCTGCATGGAAGTGTCAGTGTCACAACTCTACTGCAGGAGTGGGCTAGCAACCAGCTGCAATTTGAAAACTGCCAATGACACAGCCTTCTGCCAGCACAGCTCTGTCAGGGAAGGAGAGTCAGAGATGCTGTTGTACTGACAAAGCGGGAAAAGAAGGGAAATGCACTTTTAACAGTATAAAGCACTTCACCCCTGGGGCTTCACCTCTTACGCTGCTGCAAAGGACCATTTTTGTGAGCAGGGCTCTATCTGAACTTGGCTGGTCAAAGACTATGCGAGGAAAATACCCCAGATCAGGCACAGTCAGAAAGTCAAAAATGGAGACAGGGGGTTTTGACCCCTATCAGTTTTGCTTCACTCCTGTGATGAAGTTGAGAGTGACTGATTAGGAAAGGAAAATGTGGTACAGTGAAATCGTGGTGTGGGCGTCCGTGGGTTGATGTGCAGGACCCTGAATATATTGAAGCTTTACCAAATTTTTATAGAATCTTATGAAAAATTGGAAAGGACATTAAAAATCATCCAGTTCCAACCTCTCTCTCTTAAAGGGGCACCTTCCACTAGACCAGGCTGCTCAGAGCTCCAGCCAGCCTGGCCTTGGGATGTTCCAGGGATGAGGCATACACAGCTTCTCTGGGCACCCACTGCAATGTCTCACTGCTCTTCATTTATCTTAATTTATTTCTTTTTAGGAGCTCCAGTTTAAATTCGTGTTTCTAAACAAGATGGTAAAAACCAGTAAACTTCCTACCCCACCAAATAAAACCACCCAACCCAAATACAATCCTGTCTAAAGTTTCTCTGTTTCTTATGTGATGCTTAGAGTATGCTTTTTGTTCACGAACATCAAAATGAAGTTAAGCTTGGCTACTACTACACTCTTTTAGAGACAACTAATAAGTAACAGAATTTGATACACACAGAGCTACTTTCTTCATAGAATTCAAGTTACACCATATATATTGGAAATTTTTTTATCAATATGAAAATAAAAAAAAAATTCCAATGGAAATGTGAAATTATTTGAATGAATTTACACAGCTAGAGACAAAGTCTTCCTAGGTTGCACATTGTTTGACTGGCCAAGTTCAGACACAGCCCTACTCATGAAACTGGTCCTTGCAGCAATCCAAGAGGATGAAACCCTGGGGGTGAAATGTTTTATGTTGGTATAAATGTATTTCTTTTTCTGTTCCAGGGAGGGCAGGTCCTCCTTTTTCCACAGCAAGCATCTTCTTTGTCTGGAAACCACCTAAAATCATTTTTTTTTTTATTTCTAGATGTATTTATCTGTCTATCTAATGGTGATTTTGTGAAATTTTGTCAAACTCAGGATAAAATTGCTGGCCAGAAACAAGAACGTGAGAAACATAAAGAAGACACGCCCATTTGCAATTACCAATGTGAAAACAGAACAGTCTCAAAATCTAATGTATTCCCAGGGTCAATTTTATCTTCTGCATCTCTTTCTTCTTTTCCTCCTACAAAACCCAATAAAATGTCTTCTCAAAAGTAGAAATTTAAGAAAAAGTCATGAAAATTTCTTTGTCTTTGTTGAAATACTGGTCTGGTTTTCTGGGCAGAATCATACCAGACTACAGCTGTGTTAAATGGGAAGAAGAGAAAAAGATCTTGGTACACAAGGAGCCCTTCCCAAATGCATCATGTAGATCTCCAGGTTTTTAATTATTGGTAAAGTAGGAGCACAAAGCACAGTTCTGCTGAAATCTCATCCAAATCTTCTAAAAATCTTGGAAGAGCAATAATAAATTGCTGACACTGCCATAGTTTCATGCACACCATGTTTTCTGCTGAACTGATGTAATAAGAGCAAGAAATGAACTTCACAGGAATGGTATTTCATATCTGCTCTTTTGTATCTTGCAATATCCTTTCTGATCAAGTGCCCTATCTCTGGAGCAAGTATTGATTTTCACAGCTGAAATACAATGTCTCAGCATGCTAACCCCCATTCACACACACTTCCCTGTTCCAACACTTTCTGTCTGTCTTATAATTATAAAATGTTAAAGGTACAGCTGCACATTTTCTTTAACGTGAAGAGATTTGTTCAAAAAAATCCCTCAAAACATGAAAAATCCTCAACCTTCAAAGTGTACAAGATCATTGCTAAATTCCAGATACCAGCACAACCATTTTTATACTTTATAGTGGTCATTTTTCCTCTGCTTTTAGAGGAAATATTTTTTTTTAATTTTTTTCCATGTCTCATCTTTCAGATATTTTAATTTCTTCTGAAATTTTTGTGTAGTTGTATATTGATATATGTATACTTTTCAAAAATTATTAGGAATGTGAAATAGACAGTTGTGTTCCATGTGAACTGTACATATTCCTTCTACTTGTGCCATTAAGGAAAATGACGCGGGACATTTTCCTCCAGAGTAGTAACTAATTTGTGCCTGTAGTGGTAGAACTACTGTGTGAATGTGTTGCATGTTTTGAATTCCTATGAAATCTTCAGCCCTGCTTCTTTAACTGTAAGTAAATCTGTGGATATGAGGAATGTTGTGAATCTGTTTTAAGACTGTAAATCCTACTGAGAAAGAATTTGACTCTCAGTAGTCTTTTCTAATACATATAGCAGGTGAAAAAGTTTAAAACTGGATCCATTCAACAACTCTCTTTAAGGACAACAAAAGACATACCTGTATCTTTAAAGGTACTTCACCAGGCATCAGCAATTAACAGCTCACAGGAAAAGGCTCATTGAGTTAAATCCTGATTCAATTAAACCTGTGAGTATTTAGTGGTGGTGTGTTTTCACCTATTCCCTTTGTAGGGGATCCTATTCGGACCCCCATTACATCATTGAAATCCAAAGGGACACCAGAGAAGTCACAACTTTTGTTCTGTTTCTGGGTGAAAAAAAATAAAGGAAGTGACCCAGACTTCATTATTATAGAGCTAAGGTGGCCCAGTTGTACCTAATGGCCTTCCAGAATGGACAGAGTGCCTAAAATTAATCTTCTGAAAACCAAGTAATGAAGCGTTAAGGTACACGTCAATCCGACCTTAATTCTTCCCTCCTTGAGCAATGACCCAACACTCTCATAGCACACAGACTTATTCTCTGCCTTTTTGTATAGTGAAGAACTTTGAGGGAACAGGGTATGTGTAGGGGAGGATGGGATATGAAACCTTCTTTCTGCTAGGAAAATCTGGCACTCCTATGTAAGTTTTGAAAACAAGTTTTCCCCACTTTCTCTGCCCAAAGCTGCACAACTCCCCAGGATACTTCAACAACCCCTCTTGTGTCTGGCATGGTGTGTCTGTATGGACCTCATGAAACCTCTGCATGAGTCCTGTTTCCCCTTTCACTGCTGACTTTCCCTGCAGGAAGGAAAGACTTAGATTTTTTGGCTGTGGCATGACTCAGCAGACCACATCCTTTCAAGTACAGGTTTAACATCCTCATGGGGTGTAGGAAAAGCTGGGATTCACAGATCCCCAGATTACAAAAGCAAATCAGCTTTGCTTCTCCAGCTAATCTCTCCTCCACTTAATACAGCTTTACTGAATTCAGCTGGAAAACAGATAATTCCCAGAGGCTGTTAACAGCACCCAGAAATTGCAGTTGTGTTTCATGATTTTGGCCTAACTCCTCTTTTCTCCCTCCTCTTTTCCTCCCTCCTTCCTAGTCTCTCTCTCTCTCTCCTCTAATTTTACAGCAGTGCTTTTGCATAACCTTAATTTATCCAACCACCCTTATTCCATTACATTCTTCTTCACAACTGGTATAATGACAATGGTACTCCATCCAAAAATGTTGTGAGTTTTTCCTATTAGGGAACTGCATATTAGCAATGCTTGACCTTAAGCACATTCAGGTCCACTGTTCAGCAAACACGATTATATTATCCTCACTGTCTTTCATCTTCCCCTCTAGTTAATCAGAGCTGGCTCTCTGTTATAATAATTCCCCATGTGGAAAAGGAGCGGCATGTCCAGCAGCCTTTCTCGTACAGCTGCCTTGAGAACGTGTAATTTATTATCTTTCAGAAATGGTTCGAGTCCCTTCTAAATTAGTTCTGCAAAATTAGCAAGGCACCTTTCTAAAAGTTTGTGTTGTGTTTGGTTTAGTGGGTTCTGGGTTCTTTTGTTGGCGTTTGGTTTGTTTTGTTTATTTGGGGTTTTTTTAGGTAAAAGAACCCAGCTCCTGCAAGACAGACAGGATCAAGGGGATAAGGTGTTAGGTGTCCATCCCTAGAGGTCTCTAAGAGTGTTTTAGGAGTAGTTAAGAGGGCTGCGAGTGATGCCTTAGGTTTTAACTTTTATATTTTTTAAATTCTGTACTGCTTAGTGTGCAGCTTTGAAGCTTCTTGTAGCCTGTTACTTTCTGCTCTCTCATGCCTGTTAGACACAACAAAGCCTCTCTGGACTGCTCTTCAAGGACACCTGGACCATCCAGAGCCCAAGGGGTGTAAACCAAGGAGTCCCTGAAGGGGGGTAGCTAAGGGGAATTACATCATTTAACTGGGGTTTTAATTGGAGAATTAACCCTGATATGCAAATGAACCAAACTTATAAAAGTGTGGAAAACTCGTGACCTGTTGTCCATCTTGGGGTCCATCTTGGCAATAGCCTCTGGCTCCCCAGGGTGTACCTTGAAGGCCCTTCAAATAAATACCTACTTTTGTTCCTTTACTCTGTCTGGTCTCTGTGTCTAGGAGGCCTGATAAGGCATCACGAGGAATGGCTTGATTAGAGGTGACTTTGCCATGAGGGGGAGGATGACTTCATTATTTTAACATAGAATGATAGAATCACAGAATGATTTGGGTTGGAAGGGACCTTAAAGATCATCGAGTTCCAAGATCCTGCCATGGGCAAGGACACCTTCCACCACCCCAGATTGCTCACTCATGCCTGTGGGTGGTTCTTTACCAAGGAACACATTCAAGATTTTAATGTTTAAGGTCATCTCACATCTTAAGCCAAGCAGATACTTGATCTGTACAATAAATTGCAAGGAACAGTGGAAAAAAAACATGGTTTTCCTGCTCCTTCTTTGGTTAGAGTGTGAGTATAATTTGGTTTCTATGACATCAGCTTGCCTCTAGTTGCCACCTAATTGTTGCCACCACAACTGTTAACAAACCTGATACTTAGTTTCTTGTTATTTCTGCATATGCTCTTGCATAGAACTGAACACATTTTTTGATAACTTCTCCAATACTTCTTTTCTTCCTGCAAGTTGGAGGAGTTGTAATTCAGGTGAGGTAAATGGGAAAGTAGTCAAAAATGGAGTCATCATTTTGACTTTTGAACATGCCAGGAAAAAGAAAAAACCACACAAAACCCCCCCAAACCAAAAGACTCTTCTGAGAGGCAGCTGATCTAAATTCTAGGGGTGCAATCCCGCATCTGTAATACCAAGTGGCAGAGCATTGAAATGTTTCATCAGAGACACAGCAAGTTTCAGCCTGACAAAGCATATGGGTTTTATATAGATACAAAGTCTGGTAGGATTCCAGGAAGGAGAAGGATCTGAGAAGAACTTATTCAGCCTCGTGTTCTCCTTGATGGTCCATGATGCTTTTAACAGGAAAATGGGTCTCAGACATAAACACAGGACACCTGAGCTTCCTTCAGAGTAACAAGAGAATAATTTTCTCATAGTCATTTTACTTTGCATTCAGTTTTATTTTTCACCTACACGTTTTGTTTTTGCTAGTTTGTACAAGGACATTTTTGAACACTTTTGAAGAAGTTTAGATGGAGAGTGCTGCCAGCCTCATTTCATTTTGTATATAGGCCAGATTTCATGACATCAAGAGAGATATTAAAACAGCTTACCTTTAAACCATAAAAAGTTCAATAAACAAAATTAAGTAATACAACGAGCACTTTAATGTTTTTTCAGAAAAGAAATAGAAATACCTCTGAAACTACAGAAACAAGTACAGGAAACTTAGCTACTCATTCTCTCACTGCTTTCTGTTGGTTTTCCAGTTACAGCTGTCATCTTGTGAGAAAAAAAAAAAAAGACCAAAGCAAAAAAAAACCAAACTCATACTAAAAAACAAACAACGACCAAAAAGAATGGGAAAATAAAAAGAAGAAACGGGAAGGGAAAAAAAAAAGAAGAGAGAAAAAAATAAAAAAGAAAAAAAAAGCCTTTTTAATAAAATTCCCATTGCAGAATCAATACCAGCCTGGACAACAATGCTGGATTCTTCTCTGTCTCATGCATCATCAACAAAATTGTCAGCAGCTAAGCTTGCTTTGCAAGATCCTCTTTGCTGGCAATGGCTCAATGACAGAAGAACATGGCTTGATTTTCATATCCCAACTTGCAGCTGTACTACTGGCAGTCAAGGGAAAAAAAAATAAAAATTGTGTTTTGATATGAATCAGGCACATTTGATCTGAAAGTCACTGTGAGATTCTAAAAATGTCACTTTCTAGACACTTTTCCGATACCTTTTTTTTTAGTTTAAAACTACTGTTGAAGAGAATTCATGCTTAACTTTCTATGGCATCTGATAAAATTACCAGTGATGACTTAGTTTCTTAATTGTTTGTCTGCACTGAGTTATTTTTTATTGATGTATTAGTAAATTCATCCTAACATTTTTTTGTTGAAGGGAACATTCCTGCTAGGGTGAACACCTCTCTCTTCTCTGACATTAATTTAATCTCTTAATATGATTATTCCAATAAATTGAATAGGAAGCTTATCTCTTTGAAAGTATGTATATATAAATATATGTGTTTATATATATATATATATAAACACTGTAAGGCATAGAAGTTATTAATTTGCTACAGTAAATAAAAAATTGTTATGTTAGGATAAAAGTCAGGAAAAATCCTCTACCAGCATGTTCATAATCTTATTATTAAACATTTGTGATATGTGATGGGGAATTACCCGTTAATCCAAAATATCCGTGGAGTGCTTGAAATACCTGCTCTCTCCCTGATCAGATATATCCTCTCAAAGCAGGTTTTTGTTCTGAATGTAATTCATCATAGTTATCACATGTCACAAAGTGTTACACCATGTCATTTTACACTGCAATGTGACATGACATGGTGCAATTAAGGAAACACAATGCAATAGCTCCTATTAAGAAAAAAAAAAAAGAAGGAGGAAAAGAAAAAAATAAAAAGGAGAAGGAAAAAGGGAACTTATTGCTGATATCAGTTAATGAGTTTTAGTTCCAAAAGTCTGTGTGGAGAAGAAAATCATGCTGATTAAAACTGAACAAGGTCCTGAGCCAATTCCCACTGAAGACAATAGGTATCTGCACATCAGGGAAGCGTGCATGATTATGTTGTTATTAAAGTACAACTGTAAGATCAAAATTTTAAATCTGGATTCATAGGGCTAAAGAAAGGAATTACCAGCAGGATCTCGTGATTCTCATGACAAAAACTGGCATACCAATGGTATTTATTATTAATATGGTTGTACAAGGACACAGCACTATACAGTGCATTGGTTTGGACCAGAGGAAAAGGATGGAAATAAACAAGCTTCATTGGTCCCTACAGTAAAAGAGCTTATAGGCTAAAGATACAACTATGAATTGCCATTCCGTTGTCTTTGACGTTTATTAATCTTTGAAGGGGTGGATTTTCACCCAGTGTCTAATATATTTCCAGCTTAACAGATATTTTAACAGTTCAATATACGTCAGGGAGAGAGAAGAGCTTTTTAAGCTAAAGGCCGATACTGGCACAAGAACAAGTGGGTATAAACAGCTCATGAATAAATTTAGCCTTGAAATTAGAAAGAGCTTTTTACCATCAGAAGAGCAGAGTTCTGGAACAGTCCTTCAATGGGAGTAGAGAGATCAAACAGCATAACTAGTTTAAAAGTAGAGCTTGATAAATTTATAAATGAGATTATGCACCATGGTTGCCTACAGGAGGAGACAGCTTGATTTTAATGGTCCAGAAAGAACCTTCCAGTCTCACAAACACATGTAGGGGAAGGAGTGGCTAAATTTGAAATTGAGAATTCTCAAGTGTTCAGCTCATAGAGTCATCAAGAGACGCAAATTTTCTGGATTTCAAATTTAGAGGTGTTGCTCCAGCCACCCTCAGAGAAATGTCCGTTCCAGAAAGACCTTTATCCTTTCTGACAGGGTTATATGCATTGGCACCTTCCAACATTGGAAGTGCTCTAATACATGTACAGTTGAAAATAAAAAAATTTAGGAGATGCTAAGTTCAGGTTAGTTTGGTTTAATTTTTTTTTTTTTTTAATTACCATATTTTAAGTTAGACATAATAGGGATTATTTCTATCCATTGCAGGGCCATCAAGGTTTCAGATATTAGAATTTAGATAAAATATCATGAAGTCTTTAAAGTTTTTACAGGGAAGATAAAAAAGGCATAGTGTTAACTTTAAGTTAAGATTACATTTATGATTTCTTTGCTTCTCTCATCCTTTCACTTCACAGCTGTGGTCTCAGAAACTACTTTTTTCAGAGGAAAAACTTTAACAAAAATTATTTCTGTAGGAAATACCATCCTGTTGCTGTGATGTTGTTTGGGGAGCTGGAGGATCTGGATTTTGTTCCCAACTCTGTTTCATGGTTGTTCTATTTTGAATCCTAATTTCATCATAGTTTTCCATCTTTTCATATCCAAGAGTTGCTTGGAAAAAAAAGATTTATTTTCACTGGCTATTTCATACGTACCTTATATTACATCTGTTAGAGATTGAAGTAGGGGAAAGAAAAGTCTGTGTGTCTGACAAAATGTTAGAAATCATTAAATCAAATATTATTTAAAAGTTATAGCCTTTCAGCAGAGACACAACAATTGCATACATCTGAAGTTAGTCCACTACAGTTGCAAAGCAGAAGAAATTATTTTAGTCCTTATTTTTTTCTATCTGTTGGAAGACTCCAGCAGATCCTTGGAAGTGGTTTAAAATGCTGCGCTTTTAATATATGTTTCCAGTGAACACTGATCAATTTTTGGATCTCTTGTGATAAGAAGTTAACACCTAAGGACATTAATTATATCTCCTGAGATCATTAGAAAAGCAATGGGTCTCAAATGACCAGCACAAGGAAATGCAAAGCGTGGAGTAAGCTCAAGTCAAACAGAGTTGAACTGTTGCAAATATTAAGCTATAGCGTGGGATTTTTTTCACTAGTGTCTTGTCTCATCCTCCATTTGTATTTATCAAATTTTTATTGTATGCTACCTCCTTAGACCTTAAAAATTAGTGCCATTAATCTAAAATATTATTCCACACAAAAAAAATCAGAACATATTTGTGATATTTGTGGCAACCTCTTATTATAGTGTTTGAACTTGATTAGAGGTTTTTTTTAAAAAAAAAATCTTTATTTTTTTCTCCACAATATCCTGCACCATAACCTTAGTCAAAAACTCACAGTGGCAGTAATTTCACCTGACTGAAGAAGATCTACTCCACATGCAAGCTGGTGTAACTGAGAGAGACTCTTAAGAGACACAAATATCCTGATAATGGTTTAATAGCACAATTTTCTCACTCCTCCCATATATAAGGAGAAGGAAGGATGGTCGGATGGATAACCTTGAGACTGGTAAAACTGTTATATCACACTCCTTATGTTCATTACTTATGTCTAAGTTCAAAGGAAAGGTAAATGATGCAGAATTAGACTTAGCCATATCTAGTTAAACAAATACATGCACATTCATCTAAGATTCCTGACTTTGTCAGCCGTACTCACTGACAGTATGACACTGATGGAAACTGCCAGGTTTCATAGTTGTTACATTTGTCTGTCACAGCTGTATGGCATGTGGCTTTGATTCTTCTTGTTATTTTTGATACCAGCTTCCAAATCTGAAATACAGGGATGGGAGCGTTCCCTCACCTGGCAGGAAAGTTCCCAGCTTAAATACATTAACATTTATGATATATTCACAGATTGTGAGAACACAGACTGCGCTTTACTTGGAGTTTCACCTCAGTGAGATCCCATCTGATCACTCTCAGCTACACCAGTGTCACCTGCCTGTGACAACCCTCCTCAGGCTGCTGGTACTGGGCATTCTTGCTACAGCCACAAAAATAAGAGCAAAACCACAGCATATTACTATTGTTGTGGCTTCACATTCTGGCTGGATATAGAAATCACAGCAGAAGTCCTGTTCTCTGAGAAGCACGTGCGAGAACTGCACTATTTTTTCTCATTTTAATCTTAATGTGACATCATTTTGTTTCCCCTCTTCTCAGATAGAAAACCTGTCCCACATACATTTCCAAATTACAATTGAGGAGAGAATGGACTTCTGACTAAAGAGCAGCAAAAGAAGGATTTTTTTTTTTTTTTCTCCTGAATCCCAGCTAAAGGCTGAGAACATATATTTATTATTCAGGAAACAGGAATCCTTGCCATATTCAATCTGTCTTTTTTGTTGCCACTATGTCCCCCCTGGCAGAAGATGTAGAAACATGGAAGCCACACTTTGTATTGTGGTTTCTTTTATAGCTTCTAAATGGTTAATAAATGATTAATAGAGGTTTTGATAAATGGTTAGAGTAGGTTTTGGAGGCTAAAAGGTCAATAGTTGGCTCGTAACAATCTATACACATTTCACTCATGTCCCTCCAGCCATCCATAACAAGATTTCTTACATCTGTAGCTTCTGGCAATCATGTTTTAGTTCTTTGTAAACTGTTTATAGGTGGGATCCTAGTATAAAATGTGCCAGGGAATTGGATACCATTTGCTGAAGTGCCTCAGGCCAAGTCCAAAGGAGTCTCTTTGCATGGTGCCTAAATATTGATCATTACAGTTTGCAGGACTTAGGAGCGCTTTGTGTAATATGTAAGTAACATTTATTGATTCTGGAATTTCGCGTTCCTTTTTTTTTAGTTTTCTAACATAATTAGGAAGTAAGTTAGAGACTTAATTCTTATTTGTACCATAGGTAGACTAAAGGTGAAAAAAATGCACATGGGAGCCCCAGCTCATGAGGAACATTTTTTTCCTAGGAATGAGATACTGCAATGGTATTGCCCTGGCATCATCACAGAAAAAAAAAAAAAAAAAAAAAAAAAAAAAAAAGAAGATAGAGGAGGAAATTATTTTTTTTTCCTTCATACAGAGTATTAGTATTAGTACATAGGAATTTTCTTACTCATCCACTGTAGTTAGGTTGTAGCCCAGAAACTATCAGGCATTGTGCAGGAGGAGCAATATCTTCTCAAAAAGATTAATGAATGAAAGCTTTATTTCCCACTCATAGAAACTACTTTCTATTACCATGGCAGTGCTTTCAGCAATTTTTCCAGCATTGATCAGCTCTGTAAAACAATTTTAACACTGTCTTTCAGATTTCTTAGAACTGTGTAGGCTCTCCCAACTTTCTGTTGACTTTTCTCTCTTGTAATACATTCAAACTTACAAGAATGTATAAAACTATAAAGCTACTGAATCATGTACTTTTGTAGGGACATCATGTGGTAAAAAATCCTGCTGTAATCTGAGCCAGTCAGAGCAGCTTTTTCAGGCATGATCCAGCTGATTCCTGGATGTCTCTCAAGGACGTGGTTCTTACCGCTTCTCTGAGCCCTCCTGATCCAGCGTTTGACTGTCTTCAGGTGAGGAAGAAGAAAGTAAAAACCCCACACTCGTGTCTAATTGGAACTTCCTGTGTCGTGACACGTTGGGTTTTTCCCTTGCGTTGTGCACCTTCTAGAACGGGCTTGTTCTGATTTTTGTCCTTCCCTTCTGTTAGGTGTCCCCAGAGCTATTCTCTACTGAGCACTGAATAAACCATGTGCTGTCATCCTTGTGTTGTCCATGGTGTGCTCCAGCCTCCTGCCCACCCTGGGGGTCTCCCTGGACTTGCTCAAGCCTCTCCACATCTTTCTCATCTGCAGTTCACAAATCTGGACATAGTAAATCTCTTGATGGAGTCTCGGGTGGGTCAAACAGAAGGAAAAAACATTTCCCAGGAGATGCTGGCTGTGTTTTTGCTCGTGCAACTCAGGATGGGTCTGACCCTTTTGCTGCAAGGACAGTTGCTGACTTCTGGTCAACTTGTTTCCCACCAAGAACATGCATGTTTTGCTGTCAAGCTGCTTTCTGCCTGGCTCACCCTGAACAACTGCTAATACTGTATATTTTATTTTTTCTAATGTTTACGATATGAGAAATTAAAACAGGTACAACAATTGTCCTATTGCAGTCACTTATATTTTCAGATTTTTTCCCATCTCCACTCTAAAAATTCCTAACCTATTACTTTTATTTTTTTTTTTTTAATAATGACATTTTCATTCAACAGAGGGAAAAAAAAAAAAAGAAACCATGGAATTTTACCTATGAAATAAAAAAGACTCCAAAAAAGCCAAGGAAAATCCTTTTCTAGAGACAAGAGAATTTCACACAGCTCATGGACATATTTTTCTTTCCTGCACGAAGAAGTACAGATTGGTTTATTTATATGTTTTTAAGTGTTAAAGATTGCTTGCTACACTTTTCTTTTTCTACATTCTAAGGGGAAAAAAAAAACACCTACTGCAGAAAAAAAAACTCAGAAGAAAAAAATAATATTAATATAGCCTTGTGCTCTTTGAATTTTTCCTGTCTGTTGTAAAAAATACACAGAGATAGTTTCAAGGTTAAAAAAATATCAACCTGAGAGCACCAGTGCCAGAACTACTGTAGGGTTAGGGTTAGTTAGCTGCTCAATATCTAAAGCCAGCTGAAAGGTATCTGAGCTGTAAAGACAACTGAAGGTCATTACTGCAGGTACACAAAAAGAACTTACCAAAAGTGAAAGAATTGCTCTATATTTATATGTATATATGATAGTCTTTCTTGTTAGCTGCATTTCTGAAACTTTGTTTTGGTCCTTATTAGATTCAAAATAAAGAGTATAACTTTAAGAATAGGAAAAAGGCAAAAAAAGGAACCAGTTCCATGCTTTGTGAACATCTCTTGGAGCGTGTTGGCCCAATGCCTGCTATTCCTTGCCACAGTATTAGTAAACCATCACGTGATTTTACCATAGTGCAAAAACATGAACTGGTATTATTCAGCCACTCAAATTCTTCAAATATAAACATTTTTTCTTCAGCATATATAATAATTGCATCAGTAGTTAATTTTAGTAATCAAGCTTCTTTGTTTGTTTTAGACAAAGAGCAGTTTTTGTGGTTGGATTAATTTGTAATATTTCTCTAAACTGCCTTAGGGTTAATGCAAAGTTGTTCTATGTATTTTTTTTTATTTATTTTTTTTAATACATGGATGTTCTGGAGATATTGTAGTTTTGAGATGTACTTTAGAGTAATTTCAGTACTTGGTCCTTTAAGAAATATTAAAGAGTTGAATAATGGAAGAGAGATTATGGTTATTAAATACGCAGAGGATCTGCAAGCACTTTACAGTACAAGATTAGAATGTAAAATGATCTTGACAAATTGGATAAATGGTCTGGAAAAATATGATGCAGTTTAAAAAGGACATATGCATTTAAAAATAACTAACTGCACAAATATAAGTTGAGGAACCAGTGATCAGGTAAAATTTCTGAATAAAATAGATTTGATGCCTTTTTGTGAGTCACATTCTTAACATGACTCAACAGTTCCAGATTTAGATAAAAAAATGAGCAAAAAAGCCCCACCAGAATATTGGCATGTGTATGCAAAACTAACACATGCAAGATGCACAGATAGTCTTTCTGTTTTTCTTGATATTGGTGGTTTTTCAACTAAAGTACTTCAACTGGGTTGAGGTCTCAAATTTGAAGAAATAGATGGATCAGCTCCCAGAGGAGGGGAACTGTCAGATGGCTAGAAAAAATGAATTAAGGAAAAAAAAAATAGCATTTACTGTTGTTTATTATAGCAAGAAAATGAGAAGACACACTTTGGGTATGTAAGGAAAAGGTAAGTGCAAAGGTTTGCTTTCCCTGTTTGGCGCTGGAAATTTACTGCACTATGACAGATTTTACTGAGATTTTCTAAGAAGGTCCATGCAAGTCAGTAAGTGCAAAGCTAGACAGACATCTGTCAGGATCAACAGTTGATCCCATTTTGGGGGAGAGGGGAAGACTAGATGCCCTGTGATGATCCCTTAAACCCTATCATCAGTGGTACTATAAACCAGACCATTGTCTGAATAGAATACATATAAAGAGGAAATAGTACCAAAAATAGTTTCTTGGACTGGGAGGGATATGCTTTTTAATTTCTCTTAGAATTTGCCACAACTTAGGAGTAACAAAAAGAAAATTAAAACTAATCTTTGGAAAGTTTCCTAGTACCGAAGTGCTCTCTTGCCTTTGTCCGGAGACAATTAATTCTTGATTTTCTTCTCATGCTCCATTTCTGCAGTGTTTTTCAGGTGCAAATAAGGGCATTCAGACATCCTTTCCTTTCCTGAAGCACCAGCACTGCAGAAAATATACAATGTCATTTCTTTTGCAAATCAAGCAAAGAGACCTGTATAAGAATTTTAGTATTGATGGTGATTTTGTCAGTCGTTTTTTTTTACTAAAACTTGGGCATCTGTGTGTGTGTGTGTGGGAGTGTGTGTGTGTCAAACAAGTAAACATCTTTATGATGCATATTTAGGCAACAAGGACACAAACTGATCTTTGTGCTCCATTCCAAACTCTAGTTGGGTTGAATCCTTCCCATGTTTCCTTCACACACGTGGTTTTGGTTGTCCTATCTGACTCTGAGAGGTATTGAAAAACACGTGGAGGACAACACAGGCATCAAGCACTGTCGTCGTTTTCTCCACGGACGAGTAGAGAAACGACACCAAGTCCAGGCTGAGGGATAAATGGATGCGCTTTAATGAATTCTCAGAAGACTTTTATATGTCAGTTCGCAAAGTGTATTAAGTGGCATAAGGTAATTGGTTTTTGCCATCCACCCCTTAAGGGGATTGGTTAAGTTCTAAGACACCCATCTCTGAATGTTTTTCTAGTTAGAATCATAACAATTCTACCAAAACAATCCGCAGCTGCAAGAAGTTTACAAAACTGTAACATTGTTTTGTCTTACTTGCATGGGAAAGACAGAACTCTCACAAAAATGCTGCAGAGAGCTGAAGAAATTCTCTGCTGGAGTTTTTTCAGCATCCATAAAGCACAGCCAGCACAGCTTCATGAGGGGAAAGTCCTGCTTATCAGATCTGATTTCTTTCTATGACAGGGTAACCCACCCAGTTGATCTAGGAAAGCCAGTACATGTAATCTTTTTGAATTTCAGGACATTTGATAAAAGTAAAGCTTTTGATACTGTCTGTCACAGCGTCCTGGACAAAAAGTCCAGCACACAGCTGGATAATCATGTTACACACGATGGGTGAGCCACTGGCTCGTGGGTCAGGCACAAAGAGTTGTAGTGAATGGGGTGACATCAGACTGGTGACCTGTCACTAGTGGGGTTCCTCAGGGCTCCATCCTCAGCCCAGTGCTCTTCAGCATCTTCATTAAGAATTTGGAGGCAGGACCTGAAGGAAGTAAGTTTGCCAATGACACTAAACTGGGAGGAGCTGTCGACTCTGTTGAGGGCAGAAAGGCCCTGCAGAGGGACCTCAACAAATGGGGAATGAACAGCTACATGAAGTTTAAAATAGGCGAGGGATTCTCCACCTAGCGTGGGCCAACCCTGGTTGTGTGCATAGACTGAGGAACAAGCTGTGAAAAGGTACTTGGGGGTCCCGGTCAAGCATGAGTCAGCAGTGCCCTGGCAGCCAGGAGGGCCAAGAGTGTCCTGGGGGGCATCAGGCACAGCATCGCCAGCCAGGCAAGGGAAGGGATTGTCCTGCTCTGGTCTGACCTGGGGTGGCCTCACCTCGAGTGCTGGGGGCAGTTTTGGATGCCACAGTATAAAAAAGATGTTAAGCCATTAGAGAGCATCCAAAGGAGGCCTACAAGGATTTGGAAGGGCCTGGAAGGGAAGACTTGTAGGGAGTGGATGAAGTCACTTGGTCTGTTCAGCCTGGAGATGAGAAGACGGAGGGGGGACCTCGTTGGAGTCTTCAACATGAGGAAAAGTGCAGAGGCAGACACTGATCTCTTCTCTGTGATGACCAGTGACAGGACATAAGGAAATAGGAGGGAGTTGAGTCAGGAGAGGATTAATTTGGATTTCAGGAAAAGGTTCTTCCCCCAGAGGATGGTTGGGCACTGGAACAGGATCCCCGGAGCAGTGGTCACAGCATCAAGCCCAACAGAGCTCAAGAAGTGTTTGGAAAATGCTCTCAGGCATGTGGTGGGATATAAAATAGGATTAGAACAGAACAGAACAGAACAGAATAGAATAGAATAGAATAGAATAGAATAATAGAATATGCTGAGTTGGAAGGGACCCATCCAGATCATCAAGTGCAGCTCCTATGCAGGACACCCCAAGAATCACACCGTGGGCCTAAGAGCATTGTCTAAACACTTCTTAACTAAGACTCTTGGAGTGTCCTGTGCAGGACCAGGATTTGGGTTCGATGATCCTGATGGGTCCTTTCCAACTCTGCTTATTCTATCATTCCATAATTCTGAGACTCCAGCTGATTAAGAATTACTGACTTTCTCTGTGTGACTAAAGAGATTATCAATTATCAAGTTTTCTTCATTCCATCAGTAGTCCAGTTCCTCCAGCAGTTCACTGGGTAGATGAAACCAGAACCGTATGGTTTGGAGTGTGAACTGATGCCTCCATTGACATAATTCACTATTTTGACCTTTAGAACACTTGTTATTCTGGAAATAACAAAGCATGACATTCATTATCACATTCATTTTTGGTTGAAATATAACCAAAATTCCTATTCCAAATTTGGTAGGGTTTTTTTTGAATATGTGTGTCACGCTTGGCATAACTGAAACAGCTTTAATAAACCATTGAAGGGAGTTTTGGGGTTTTGGTGTAAAATTTGAAATAGCCACTGGCACATAGAATTAAGACTATGTATACAATTGTATTTTTCACAAAACAAAATCTTATTTTTCAGCCACCCTAACTTTAGCTCCTTTGACTTGCAAAAAAAGTGGTTCTTTTTCTGACTAGCCATGGAAACGACGATAACCAATTGATCACTTTTATCTCATGCAGGGTCAGTAACCAGATCTCAATCATATTCTTTTCTCATAATATCTGGCCAAAATCACAGAAATGCTGCCCTACCAGAGCTGAGCCTTCAGAGGAAGCAACACAGAAAATCCAGATGGAAACCACAGTGGCCAAATATTATTGTAGCTGTTGTGATATTTTTTTGCTACACTAGCTGAATTTAAAAATGAGATAAAAAAGAAGATAAACCAGTTGAAACAACCAAAATAACAGTGGTGGAAACTAGTGGCAGAGGTGGAGAATCCAGTCTCAAAATTCCTGTCTGATGTTGCACCTCTCATAATTAAGCACATGCTAAGAAGTGCTGTACAAAAGAATGACTTAAATGATATTCCAGAAATGAGAGATATAAACAAGTGTACCAGGAACAAAGTGTCCTCTACTTTTTTTTTAAACTTAATACATCAAGATATAAATAAGAAATACCACATCAAAATGGACACTAATTAGCAGTCTTATTGACAGTTTTACCAGAAAACTTGAAGCACAGAAATTAGAACTGCCCTGAAAATAGTGTCCTGTAAAAACTGGTATTTTTTTATAAGTCTCTGTTTGAAACCACAAAAAAAATTCAAAATAATGAGCATATTACAGAAGGAAAACTTCTGAAACCTGTCTGTTTGGAAAGATTACAATGTAAAATGTATTATTTTCAGTCCAAATTCAAGAGCTCATTTATAAGTTTTACTTAATAAAATTGTCAGTAAAAACAGTATATTCTATCATCTTTCACTATCTTCCTTTCACGGACAACCACGAAACTGAGGGGTTAAAAGGAGAAGAAGGAAATTACACTGATGACATGTCTGTTAAAAAGAAAAAAAAGAACATGCTCTGTTTGTTTGTTTGTTTGTTTGTCTGTGGGGTCTTTGCTGTTTTGTTCAAGGAGATAGAGGAGAATCATAGACACATAGAATGATTTGTGTTGGAAAGGATTATATAGGTCATCTCATTCCAGCCCCCCTGCCATGGGCAGGGACACCTTCCACTACACCAGCTTGCTCCCAGCCCCATCCAATCTGGCCTTGAATACTTGAAAATCAAACAGTTTTACTAGCAATGTTACCTGTGTTGTAGAAACGGACATAGGAGCCCTGTTTACAGAAATTTCAGTCTAAGGCTTTACTTTTTTCTGCTAAAAATTACATTTAAAATTTGTAACATTCTTCCTTTTTTTTGTTTTCCCCCCCCCCGCATAAACATAAAACCAAATCAATAATTCCCTTAAGCAGTAAACAAGGGATGTTCAACTGTTGTGGCTGCAAAAGTGTAGTGAAGTAAGTGGAGCTTCACTGATTTACACCTGCTGAAGGATTAGATTTGTATAAAAAGTCAAAGGAATTACACATTTATCACATTCCTCCACTGTCTCGTGTATCACGCTGTAGTTTGCTATTGCAAAGGAAGTTAGGAAAGAATGGGTAAGGTAGATAAAAGCTTATTAGTTAATACATTCATGTCTTTATAGAAGTGGCATACAGAACGGAAAGAAAAAAAAATGTCCTGCCCGTGGTGAAATCTGCCATACAGTACAAGAAATATCAGAGTTCCCGATGTACCATATGGAAAGCTCTCTGCGAGACAGTGTCTCTGTTCTACTAGAGACCACTGTAGAGAAGAGACGGATTTTACATTTTTCATTAGTGTACAGCTTAGACAGTTGAACTCTATTATAATGTCTTCAGGAAGTATCTGATCCATTCTATTATCGCTATGACAAAGAGAAAGAATTGCTTATGATTTCAGAAAGGTCACACTAAACTGATGTTCTGCCTGTATGTGCTCTAGCTATGATGGTGATAATAATAATAAAAAAAAAAGTTTTAAGATGAAGTTTACAGTCAGACATACTGGGGGCAGAGGGGGAGAAGTCTTAAAAATTAACATTTAAAAAGAAATTCTTATCTGCAAGACATTTTCTAACCCTCCTATTTTTCTTCAGCACACCTGCTGGCAGTCAGTATATTTATACATGTATATATAAACAGGGGACAAGATTCTGATAGCAGTTCCTGGAGGGTAAATATAATGTTGTTGTAATAAAAGCACTGAAACAGACCATTATTATTAACAGTTATGTATGTACCAAGAGCAATCTGCCTGGCTGATCTGGGGCAGGTATGAGATAGTTCTGACCACGGTGTGAGACACAAGCGAGTGCCAATTTAAAAGCTGTGTGGCAGTTTCTGTATTGTTCAGCCCAAGATAATTCAGCCTCTCTCCCACCAGAGCTTATTATTTTTGGCTCATAGCTCAACAGCAACTGCATGGCTTGGAGCAAGGGCAGAACAAATTCTTGCACGCATTGTGGATAGATAACATCACATTCAATACATCCCCTGTAGTGCCTGGAAGACTCTAGACAAAGGTGAGCTCCTCTTGCAGTAGATGCTTTGCACGCACATTGTGGGCCGTGGTTTTGCCCTACAGAGCTTGGTAATAAGCATCAAATAATTAATAATTGCTTTTGGCATCTTTGTAATAGCGTGAATTATGATGAAGCTCCTAGGCTGCTGAAGTGCTTGTGTTAAGGCAAGAGGAGAGGAACATCTCCACCCAAGAAGTAAACCCCAGCATCAGTGAAACCCAGGAGGCAACCAGCTCAAGTTTAAAATGCACAGAGATGCAGCTGCTTTGAAATGTATTCCCATGGAGCAAAAGCAAATGAACTCACATTACTGGGTGGGGAAAAATAGAGATAAATGCATTGGATGAGGTGGTTTCTACAGGGCCTGAGACATTTCTCAGTTTCCTGGGTGAGTGCTGAACATCTGTCTGGAGTAGAGAGTGGCAAAGAAACCGTGGCGTGAAAGGGACATAGAAGACAATGGAAAAGTTTTCTTGGTTATTTAGATGAATTTTAAAAGTGAAGAAATGAAAAATATAACTTTGACAAGTGACATTCCAGAAATTTTGAAAATTGAAAATTTTGCAAAGTGACTTCTTCAGCAGAAAAACCACCTAGACAGTCATTGACCTATAATAGCCATCAGTATAAAAGCAAAAACAGAAAAAAATGAATCACAGATAAAGTAAAAGGCACTGATTCAGAACTCAGTAGATTCTTTAGCATAATTCTTCCATCTTCATTTTGCTTCTTTCATTTTCTTGTTGCAGATATAGCTCTATAAACCATAGAAATAAGCTGCATGCAATTAAAATGGCATAATAGCTGAAAGGAAAGCATTGATAATTATGTTAAAATCTATAAAATTAGACGAGTCTAACACTGCTCAGAGTTCACGCTTTGTCATCTGTCAGCATTTGCAGCTCTATTGTAACCTAGATCTAAAGCTTTTCCTTCCTGAGCTAACTTCTCTTCAACTTGTGGGTTAGTGGTGATTTTTTTCTTTTCCTTTCAGTTTGTGCAATATAGTCCTCAATTCTTTTAACAATTTAGGGGTCTGAAAACAGTCAAAATGAAATAACATTCAGCCTTAATGAAATATTTTGTGATATATTTTTCTGAGCTTAGAGAGCCCATAGATCTGCCACGATCCGTCCTGTGCTCTTTCCTGCAGAAAAAACAGTTGGGGAAGTAACTTTCATCTCTATACACATCAGAGAGTTTGTAAAAGTATTGTCCTCATTCACCATTTTAATCACAGCAATAAAAGACAAACTGCACAAAGAATCTAGAGAACTAGAACAGGCGTTATCTGTGACTGGATCCAGCAATGAATTTAAGCACAGGCTTAAGAGCTTTGCTTGGATCGGGGATTTACAGTGCAATCAAAAAACTAGTGAAATCAATACAAAAACTCTTATTGATGTCACTGGGCATTGGATCGTGCCCTTAATGAACTAAGTAGAGGCTGCAGTGCTGCATCTTAAGGGCCTAATCCAATATCTATCAAACTTAACTCAAGCGGAGACTGGGTTTAAATATTGTTTCATACTGTAGATTGAGATTTTTCAAAACCAATTTAGGTGATGCTTGTCAAAAAGAGTGTTAATTTAAAACTGGAGTCAAATAACTGCATGAGCCTTTGTCTAGCTGTCTCAGATGCTAACAACTGTGAATATAATGTACTGTGGTCTAACACAGAGTAATGAAAAAAAGTACAGGACTATCAGAGATCCTGAATTTTTCTTAGGTTGGTGGATATTCACCTCTACTTTTTAATTTCTGTTATTTTCCTGTGATGCCCCGTTAAAGTCACAGTGAACATTGGTCAAATATATGCCCCCCCCCCACTGCCTCCTTACTCATTCAATTACTTTTTCCATTCGACATGAAGATGTAACCTATACAATTCAGAGTCACTTATTCCATCAACACTCATCTCCAACATTCAAAGACTGAAATGCAGTGAAAGGAATTAAATCTTCTGATCCCAAAGAAAGTTCTCATTTGAAGAGTCATCTCAAGCCTTTTCTGTTAAGAATAGTATCTGCTTCATCCTTCTTCATCTTCTTAGTGTACTTATTTCAGCCCAGATTTTCAGTCCCAATTTCAGAGGACAGACTGCCCCAAACTGCAGTTAAAATCCATGAGAGTGCCTAATAACCAAGGGTGCACTTCCTTGGCAACAATTTTTCTTTCCATACGACGATGAAGGAACGACATGTCATTTAAAGACGTGTACTTGGAAACTGATCAACAATAATAGTAATTAAACAACCTACATCCACTTCAGAAGAGACCATAATGATTCAGTTCCAACTTTTACCTTATGCTTTCTAAGGCTTAGGTCTCATTGTTCAATTGCATTCTCTTTTCTGTCGTGAGGACTTGAAAGACTCAGATAAACAATTAAGGAAGGAGCTTATATGTTAAAAAGACAACATAACATCCTGAAAAAAAACCCAGCTATACATGCAGAAAGAGGAAAAAAGGTTTAATCTAAATAGTAGCAAGTGTATTTTTTGTTATACCAATAAGAACATTTATCCCATGTAGAATAATAATTGAGTGCCCTTTAAAATCTTAAGTGAAAGGCAATAATTTTTCATATCTGAAGTGAATTGCTTATTTCAGTAAGTGTTTACATATCCTGGGCTTTCATTTCTCAAAATGCAGCATTTCTTCCATCATAAGTAGCTAATTAAGAGCAAAGTTTCCTTATGGAAGTACATAAAGGAAGGGTTCTGATGGAATCACTGTGTTCCTTCTTCTTAAATGGACACTTGAGAAGTTGATCCAAATTTAGAGGAAATTAATTTCCCAAAGATGCCTTGAACTGTGGAACAAAGAAGGCCCTAGAGAATGCTCAAAAAGCTCTAGAGAAGTTATTTGTGTATGTTAAATCCTATCGGACTAACCCATAAGAGTTCAATATGTCAAGATCATTATTTAGAGCCTGAATTTGCATATGCAGAATGGATAATTTTCCATACATCTGACAGTATCATCTCTTTAGGCAACAAATAATTTAGATGGCATAAGGGTATAATCCTCAGATTAATGGTCCTGATATGGATATAAATAGATTTGTACCTTCAGAAGGCGCTTTGTCCCCAGGGATGAGAGAAGGGCTACCGAACATACCTAGTTTCCATGTTTCGGTCACGGATAAAGCCCAGTCAGATATCATGTTAAAACTATTAGTATTCAAGCACTGTTCAGTCATTTATTTGTTTATAACCCATTTAGATTTATGCTGAAAATTTAATTCATAAAATTAATGCAGATTAGAACTGTAAGTCCAATGTTCAAGCTTCCAAAAAGGAAGGCTCATGCTGCACAGATTCATCTTTGCAACTCCTCAGTCCTCACATAGCCTTGCAGCTACATTTTTAAGTGCTCTGTAACTTACTTGCCATTTATAAGTAAGCTCTCAGAGTAATAGACGTGAAGGGTATGATGAGATTTCTTCTATTTTATTTTCTTTTTTGTGAAGAAAAATGCAAGTATACAGCTATGTGAAAGAAAGCAGTTCTTTTAAAAACAGCAACAAAATATAGATGCAGAAAGAAAAGAGCATGCAAAGATCTTCATTGTGCTGCTATGAAACCTGAGTTTTAGTGTGTACTTTGTTTTCCCAAAAGCTAAATTCTGCTCTTTCCTTCTCAGTGTCAAGTCTACTCTGTTCTCTGAATTTATGTGCAATCTTGGACAACCTTCGTAACCTTTTTTGCCTAAATAGTCATATCCACAAAATGAAACCATGGTGCTGTTGTTATCTATAAAAGTGGTTTAGCCCTTTGGACAAATGCTCCTTTAGTGTGGAAGCATTGATTATTATTAATGAATAATGATTGTTCTCCATCATTTAAAAAAAACCAACAAAACAAAACCCAACAGCAACAAAAAATCCCTCCACATCCTATTGGAAGAACTTACTGCACTGTGACAACCTTTCATGATGTTGTTGTTGAAATAGAAGGGCTAATTTAATCATATCTTTGCCATCTTCCATAAACCACAGGCAGTACATCTCCCTGCGGACATAGACTTAAAGAAACACAACAAAGCAGCAAAGTTTAAAAAGAATTTAGTATAGATTTTTTTCTTGTCTAAACATAAAAGGTCCTCTATAACCAGCTCCTTTAAAAAAAAAAGAAAATGAAAAAAATAAAAGCTGTTGCTATTATTTTTGGCAGTTTGCTAGCGCAGAACACCATGCTGGCAGCACTGTCTTCAGTTATGTGTGCTTCTCTCCCCTTTCCAAACTCTGCCTGTGGAACTTATTTTTATCTGGGAAAAAAAATCCTGTTTTGCCTGGATTACATGCTGAAAGCAGAATAAAAAATACGTGAGACAACAGAGGTATTATTTACTTCATATGATCAAGACAGACACACCTAACAAACACCTTCTCGCAATTATTCTAAAATTTATTATAATGACAATGAACAGAAACAGCACTTTCAGCTCAATTAAAAATCAGCTTAGAGTAAGAGATAGTTCTTGCCAAAAAAGAAAACCACAAAAGGGGCTGACCACTTAAAAAATACTTTAATAAATATTAAGGGTAAATAGCTAAAATAAGCATTATTTTATACTGCCTGAAACATACTGAACTTTTTGCTTAATCTTTCTATTAATATTTCTCAGCTGAATATTACACCAGTATCAATGATAGAATATTCTCTTTTATAATTCTGGATATTTGTAACAGACGTCCCACATCTCTCTGATGAAATCAAAGCTTTATTCTATTTTTATAGGTGACGTTAACCTGAAATCAATCGGATTGGAGTTTACCTTTGAGAATCATAGCAGTGGGGATGATTTTCCCTCATCTATGCTAAAAGTGAATTCTGGGCAAGGATCATTATCTAGCTTGTCTCTGCAGTTAATGGGGAGAGGTGGAAATGGGTCACCTCTCTTAGGCACCATATTAGGATGAATCACTCTCTGGAGGTATCTAACTCCCTTCATTGATTACAGAAAGCCTTGACATGCAGCTTAGACAGGAGGCTAAAATTTTAGGCAACCAGCGTTATGGGAGATGACTCCAACATTTAGCTGTAAGTGAAATATCAGGAATCAGGTTTTAACGCCTAGATTTTTAAAGCAATTTCAGCCTAAGCATCATAAGATGCAATTCATTTAAATAGCTAAGATCCATTTTCGGAAGTAGCTTAAACACTTATATAGCTATTAACATGCATAAAGAGGCAAATAGACATCAAATGAGTATTCCAACTGTTCACATATGCCTAATTCCCATCAAAATCAATGCATAGATGGTTTTGAAAATCTCACTAGGCACATATCTATCTAAATACCTGAGTACTCTGAGGAATCTAATCCTTGGTCTTTCACCAAGTAAAGGGGAACTAAAGTGTGGCTTGCCAACATCTTTTCACCTGGGTAAAAATTTGTCTCTTACCTGCGCAGCTCAAAACCTTTTATCTTTGCAGTGGAACAGAAATGCAAGTTTCTACTTGTCCTGTCTGCCTTGTCCCTGAAATAGTATCTCTGTGTATGCAAACAGAAGTGAATCTATCATTTTTCAGTCTGCTCTAAGTGTTATATAACATTGCAAACTGGCATCCATTCTGCTAAACAATGTGATTTCTACTTTTTTTTCCTTTTGCAGAACTAATTTCCAAGTGTTTCTCTCTTACTCCTCAAGTACATACCTATTCTCCATCTGCTTTTCATCCCACGCTACAGCTTTGAGTTGTGGATTGTTCTTTTATCACCATGTCTCATATATCCTTTTACATTGCTCTTCTCACCTCACTTGGCTTTGCAACACCTCCCAATTTAGTTGCATCCATTAAATTAATAACTGTGCTATTGACTCTCATTTACAGATCATCAGTGAAGATGAAGCTGGACCCAGTGTTAGTCCTTAAGGCATGTTATTAGACTTTCCCACAACTCAATACACCACTATTTATCATCACCTTTAATTTAAACTCTGGTAGCAACTTCTTAGTCCGTGTGAATTTACCCATAAGCATCTGAATTCAAGTGAATTACAACTCTCAAACTTTGTGAAACACTTCCATTGTGAAAATTCCAGTGGTAGGGTACTACAAACACAACAGAATCCATTGTGATTCACACACACTGTACTGTCAGGTGCTGCTAAGCATTCCCAGATTATGATCTGGAGATCTGTAGCCAGAAGAAGTGAGTTTTTAACCATGCAAATATATATGATTCAATATACAAGACCCTGCCTATTTTATGAAGAACAAGTTCTACGCATTACATGATACATCAGTTAAGGCTTTATGCAGAGTTCTTCTGTTGGTGTTAGACCCTCCCACCTTCTATTCATAAAGGTTTTGGGGTTTTTTTTGTTTTGGTTTGGGTTTTTTTCCTGGTTTTATTCCCTTTTTCTGATGAAAGAACATCAGGAAGTACTGAGATACTGATCACAGATCTCAAATTCCAATCATTTTCCCACCCAGAGCTGCAATATTTTTGATATTACATATTATTGCCATGTAGGCTTTCAGTGCTGCTTCCTCTGTAGGTTTCAGAGCACAGACAAAATGCTGTATTCTCTCTTTATTGCTCATCACCCCAGGAAAGTCCTTTCTCCTTTGTATCAGTTTTTCTTACGGAAAAATAGTAGGGATTAAAATTTTCCCTCAGCCAAGACATCTAAAAGTAATGGAAAAAAATAAGTTTGGATTGAAAGCTAGCCCCTCTTTGTCACATACAACCCTGGGAAAGTCCCATCTGTTTCATGGATTCAGTTGAGATTGTGAGAGAAAAATCTTTTTTTTTTTGTTCCTTTATATTCACTTTTCTTGTTTATCTATCCTTTTGTCTGACTTCCATTGCCAGAGAAACTAAACTTACTTAAAAAAAAAAAAAAAAAAAGGAGAAACAGAATACTTATACTCCCAGCACTATTTTGAGATATGAGTAAAACTACCCCCGTTTTACAGTTGGAATATTTGGAAAATGGTGAAGAAGCGGTATTGGTTAAGCAAAGGAACTGGATTTTTTTTTTTTATTTTCAGCTTAGTTTCTCGGCAGCCAGGTCAGTTTTCCTTTTATGGCTGATGGATGATTAGTAAAGCTGTTGAATGTTTGGCTTTGAAGCTTAATTCCCTTAAGCTTCTGGTGAGAGCTAAGTTTTCACATCTCAGTAGTCAACCTTGGTAATCTCTCCCTCTGTATTATTTGGTGTAACTTGAGACTTGTTCCAGTGTCACCTGTAGCATAAATTACTCTTTCATTTAATACTGTAGTCAGCTGAAGGAGTTTTCTTTTGATACTGTGGAAACCATAGCAGTTACATTTATCCTTCCTTCTTTCTGATATAAGCGGGGGGAAATGGTAGAAAACTCCTCCATCACTTACTTAGATGAGAAAATGTTACAATATTCTGAAGAGTGATTTCCTTCCTAGAGCCTTGCTATCCAAAAGCATTTAGTGCAGATATCCCAACAGAATTGGGATTAGGTTCCTACCTAGTTTTTTTCGCAGCATTACATCATCAAGCAGCAGGGAAGAAGCAAAAAAAAAAAAAAAATCAGCCAGTTATGCCTTAAGTGCTTTGGACTTGAAAACCAAGAGACTCCACACAAAGGGAACCAACTGGTTGGTCAATCAGGGCCATGCCTTACCCACAGAAGAAATGAATCTGTTAAACTTTGTCAGCCCAGTTGTTTAGTTCTCTAGCAAACTTAGGGGGTTTTATTTTGTTTTTTGTTTGTTTTTTTTTTTTTTTCCTCATATGACTATACAAGACTATGGTCTTTTCCTAAAAGACCATGCCATTGGCAAATCTTGCAGTGTCACTGTCCTTAGCAGCAACAAGAAGAATTCTCCTTTAAAAACAGACCCTTTTTTTTTTTTTTACTTTTCACAATATTCTTTATGGATAGCAATTAAATTGTATAAAGAAGCAGAAAAAGTAATGCAAAAAAATTTGGTTTGTGGTGAAAAATTTGTATCAGTATTATTATTTCCCCAGCTCAACCCCTAATTTTTAAATAACAATTGAAAAACACAGTTTAAATACATTGGTTCAAATGGTAACACCTCAGAGATATTTTGACTGGTGAATTATGTTGCCATTCTTCATCACAGCTGTGGTTCCTGGGAACATGTTTTAGCTCCCACAATATAAAGAGTAAAATACCCATTTACCTGGCAGAGTAAGGAGACACAAAATGCTGTATATTACTTGAGTCCCATTCATAACGAAAAGGGAAGATGAACCCTCAAAGATGCCAGCATCATTCCCAGGCTACCATGATGGCAACAGATAAGAAGGGCTCCTACTGCTTCCCCTCAGTTTTGAAATCCAGCTTAAAACAAAGTTTTCTCCTCTTCCTGCTGAAAACCTGCTTCATCCTGACAGATGCCAACGACATGGGAAGTTTCAATTAAAATTCAGGTATCAGTGTCAATGAATGATAAATGAGGGAATCCAACCCATGTTTGAATTTCCTCCACCTCCCATTTTCTTTAACATAATCACTGATAGAGTCTTTTCAGCTTTTACTCATTTTAATTGTGCATGATTTATTTCCTTGTTTCATCAGTTCCATCTATCAGAGAAAAATGAGAGTTATGAAAAGGAATCTGAAGGCTGCCAAATACTGACTTTTTTATTAATTTTTTTCTCCGTATATGATTAATTTCTTCCTAGAACACTGGAGTGACAGCTACATGCACTCTGACTCATGTTTAAAATAATGAAATGATGGCAGTATTTAAAACAATATATACACTTATTATAAACTTCCCCTCCTTCATAAAGTTTGTATACTGAGCAGTGAAATGGCTAGACCTATGGACCCATTTAACTTTGCAAACCGTAATTATTCTGTTCTTTTACAAAGATAGTGGTATTTAAGCTGTGTTATTTTAGAATAAAGGTTTCAGTTTCCCTAAGCATTAGTACTTTTCCTTTTTTTTTCCCCTTAAAAAAAAAAGGCAAAGAAAAGAAGAAAAACATTTAACTTTGACATTTCATTTATAGGCATTTTAATTATCTGGATGGTTTCCTTTAAATGCTAGACGTAGGCAGTGAAAATTTGTACTTATAGAAACTGCTTCCAGGAGTTCCTAATTTTCATGTGTTATGAATTTTAATGCCTTATGTGGGTCAGGTTTTCGCAGGCTTAGAAAAGGGAATACCATGACCTTAAATTATTGTACAGTTGTAATAGTATTTTTAGTCTCTATTGCTTATTTGTGGGCAGGAGCTCTAGCTTGTTTATGCTTCGTTTTCCCTCTACTTCCTTTCCATGGTATCAGAAGAGCCCCAAGGCTTCAGAGTACAGGCTATTCGTTTCCTTTTTCCCCCCCACACCTCCTAACTTTTAAAAAGACAAATACAAGTAACTGTGAAATCCACTAGTCCATGGGGTCAGGAAGTTTTCACCCACTCCTGTCAGTTTGGACTGCTATTTTTGAGATAATGAATCCCTGAACTCCCCTCTTGCAGTATCTCCCATTAATGAAGCTGAATTTTTATAGAACCTTCTTTTTCTTTTTTTTTTTTCTATCTCACGTCCCTTTTTCCCTCCAATTTCATTCTGTTTCTTACACTGTTAGAGATGTAGACTACTACTGATCCTGCAGGGAGGATTTGGAAATAATTTTATTTACTCTTAATTTGGTGCTATTTTTATTACTTTCTTGCTCTTGTCACCATTTTCTACCTTTCTGTTGGATTGACAACAGTCTGGAGTCTAAACAGCAGGAGAAACACATGGAAATTCAACCAGAACACTGCGATACCTGAAATCTCATCACCCCAAAACATGGAAACATGATTCTTCTGTAAATCATAATGATGTCCTTCCTTGAGGCTCAGAGAAAAAAAATTTAAAATGCTAGTTTGAGTTACATCAGTATTTCTATGGCACCCTTCTCTTGAAGAAGCAGCTATAACCATTTTGGCAAACGGTCCTACCCAAAATTAATTATCAGACATGTAACCATGAGCTACGAGGTCTAGTGTGTGGCACCCCTGCCCGTGGTGGGGGAGGTAGAATTAGATGATCTTCAAGATCCCTTCTAACACAAACCATTCTATTATTTTGTCATAATTCAGATAAGTGGTTATTTTCTTATCTTTTTAAACCACAAAATCCAAAGGGAATTGTATCCAATGTGTTTATTTTTGGAAAAGGCTGTGCAGGAAAGGTTGCTTTTATGACAATAATACTTAGAGATTGGTAGGTGGTTGCTCTGTGTAAAATGCAAGTTTCCACCCCAGAATTCTGAAATGGAGTCTGCTAAGGTAGGGAAATTTGTTCTTCCTGTGTTTTGCCTACCTGACTTTCAATAATTTCAGCCCTTCAGATCACTAAGCTCTTTAAAAATCTGGGATGTTGGGACAGTGATCTCATCTGCTACTTGGAAACTCATGTTATATAAATAATAATACACTTCAGTCTGTCTGATTTTGGGGAAGAACCATAAGCACAAATTAACTTTCCAGGTCACGGGTTGCCACATTTTTGGTATTTATGATCTTAGTTCGAAAAGTTAAGTTTAACTTTTTTTTTTTTTTTGACAGGTCGTGATTTTCCTTTCAATTTTAAGTTTTCTGCAGCATGCTCTGCTTCACTTTTGGCGCATGACTAATCCCTTCAACTGCAGTAACTATACTCAGGTTTTTAATGTTATAAGCAAGAGCTGGAGTTCTTTTGCCAATCAGAAACATGCATTCCTGAACTGAACAGACATCAGTCCTTCACACACTAGCCAATTTGCAGTTTTAGATATTTCAGGAAAATATGGTTTCAAGTTTGATGAAGAAAAACACAAAGATTAAATTTGGAAACAAATCTGTTCTGCCATATTATTTTTTTTCCAAGTACACTAAAGGTTGATGACTGAGTTTTTTTGCTTGCTTTTATTTTAATGTTTTCATCATATAAATTCTATGCAATGCACAGGCCAAAAAATCCCAAAACAACAAACAAACAAGCGAACAAACAAACAAAAAAAAAAACAAAAACAGTCCACAGGAGCAGAGGCAAGTTTTATAGTAAAACTTGTTGAATTTTCACTGAAGTTAACTGCTTTATACCAACTCTGAGTCATATATGGTGCATGGAGCAAATAATAGGTTGAACAGAAAGATGAGCAGTGAACTAAATAGGGCTAAGTATTTAATGAGCAGAGAGCTAATGAGTTTGTGAGTTAACAATCTAATGAGCTGAGGTTCTCTGCTGCAAGCAGGTAATCTGTGGCTTCCAGATTGTGGCTTACCTTTAGCTACCTAATTCCATCTTCAGCTATGCTTTTCCTAAAATGCGTTCCTTCAACAGTACTTCTTGACACTCGTGTAAAAATTAGTGTAAGAATCCATCCCATATCCATCCACTGTAGCTGAGATCATGGGGAACTTCTTGGGTACAGAACAATTTAACCAAAAAATGAAATAAAATTTGTTTGACCCAGACTTTTTTTTCTTGTCCTGTAATTCTCATGACATGATAGCAGTACAATAAGTAGTGCTAGAAGTTAAACAGCATCCTTTTCCAAACTGCAATGAGCCCTAAAAAAATCAGCAGACCCACCTGTGAAGTAAATTATTTGCCATGCTGGCAGAGTTTCCCAATGGACTTTTACTTTCCTCATCCCCATAAAACCTTATGCTATGAAACAGAAGATGACCACACAGTTGAATGGGTTTTAAAGCAGTGTCCATGTGGTTACTTTTATAATGCTGCCTAACATGTTTGAAATTATGTCTGACCTCAGGGGAGAAAAAAAAAAAAGAGGACAAAAGAATTGGAAAAATGGGTTCCTCAATTTCTTAAACTATTTGCTCTCTTTTCCAATGTCAGGTCATATGATTTTCAAGTGTTCTTCATCCTCATATTTATGAAATTATTCCTCCAAGTAAGGTACAATTCTTCATATTTTATTTTATGTTGTTTTATTTTAAGCTTTATTGGTTTTTTTTATCTTTAAGAGAGGTTTTCAGTATTTAAAATTTTTTTCATAAGAATGTGTGAAAAATACTGTATGAACATATATTTATTCCTGTGTTTATCCGTTTGGCCTGTTGTCTCTTCCGTTGATGTCTCCTGGGCTATTTCCCATCAGGAGTGTGGGGCAAAGATCTGGGAGACCTCAGAGTCTTTTGTGAAAACTATGTGCAATAAAAAACTCCCAACATATTAGAGATAACCACTGTGTGAGCTCAATTTTTATCTCAAGAGTGATGAATGCCTTAGCAGAGGGGAACAAAAAATGTGGACTTCTCATCTTACAAGAAATCAAAAAATTAGATGTGACATGCAGAGCTGTAAGGAAAAAAAATGCATTATTCATTTCCTCTGCTAATAGAGGAATTGATCTTGATAGTCCTGTAAAAGTTGGGCCTCTGGTCATAGCTTGTCCCCACTGTAATCAACAGAGAAAGTCTGCTTTCTCAAAAGGCATCTCAGACCTTCTGAAGATAGATCTCTAAACTAGGTGAGATGATTAGCACTCTGAAGCTATTCGTCCCTGACATCTGCGGGAAGTTTAGGCTCCTAGAAAGAGCCAAAGTGGTAAGTTTAAACATAAGGTTTAGCTTTCAGACAGCTGAGGCTGGAGGAAATGTAAAGGGACAGCTGAGGGAGCTGAGTGGCCTCCCTACCATGGGTGGTGCAAGTATCTCTGCATGTCGTTTAGTATTCCACAAAGGGAGCTGTGTGTGAAGATGAATAGTGTTCTGGAAAACACAGCTTATGAGGAAGCAGTAAAAGATTTGGTGATATTCATGTTCAAGAAGTGAGGGATTTGTGGGCAGTGCTGCATGCAGGATAGTCAGCTTGTTTCTCTGTTTGGAGTAGAAACTGAAAGTTCTGGAGAAGTTGAGATAACGGAAAAAAAACTTTGAAAAATGAGGATTTAAAGAATTAATGAGGTAGTCTGAGTCTGACACAAAGATGACTGAGGTCTGACGATCCTGTAGATTTAACTAGTTCCACATTATTTTAGGGAAACATGCTAGATAATTTCTCAGGATCATTTGTTGCCCTGTTTTCTGTGATTCTGAGAGGAATATGTCAGCACACATACTTGAAGTAAGAACAGTGGAAAACTGCTGTTGAGTTTAAAGGCAGAATCAAACCATTGATTTCCTAGCTTCTTAAACATGATACAAGGGAACGTAAGTACTTTTTAAACTGCCGTGTTGGTTTTTTTTTTATTATTTTTTTAACATAGTTTTAAATAATGGAACAACTCTGGCCTTGTTAGGGGAAAAAAAAAGAAGAAAAGAAAAAAAAAAAAAACCCAACCTAACAAAACTATGATAGCCAGGATATGAAAGATTCACTGAGATGTCCCTGTCCTTAATGAGAAATCACAAGGAAGATTACTGCCACTGCTTGCCTATACGCTCTGACTTATCAGTTGGTCTGGGAGTTTAGGCTCCTGCGATATTGAATGAAGATTATAAGCCAGATGGGCCACAAATTCTGTCAAGCCTTCTTGGCAGCTGCTCTCATTACAAAAGCCAGCCAGCCTTTTCCAAAAATAAGAATGTGAAGCAAATTGGGCTTATAGACCCTTATAATGCAATTGCACGCAGAGATGGGGACCTGAGCGGGCAGGCAGAAATATTATTGATGGCTGCTGAAAACAGGGAATAAGATGTTATTAAGCCAAGTCAGAGATAGATATCGATAGCTAATATAAAGCCTTTATTGGTTTACAGGCTCCAGGAAAGAGGGTTCAGAGCTTCGACCCTTTGCTGTGCTTTTAATTTCACTAGAGATGCAGGGTTTATGAATAAAACATATCTTCACTCATGATTCTGATATTAGTCACTGCTTTCTGTGTCCCTCATTCTCTCAGAGCAAGCAACATGCACTAACTGCATAAACTTTGAAAGCTCTGTTTTACAGAGTTGGGGATGGATGCAAACTGACAATGAGGGAGTAGTTTGGGAGGAAAGAAAGAAAGAAGAGGAAAAATAACACAAAAAGAAAAAAGTGAATGACAGACTAGAAAAAAGACAAATGGCTAAAAACAAAAAAGAGGACTGCAAGCAAAGCTCTGAAAGACAACAAGAATGGATGAAAGAAAATGGCTGGAAGAATTCACATTGTTTTCCTCCTCCGACAAGGTCTGACGGCAGAGTTGTTCCTCTTGTACTTTACATCTGGTACTCTCCATCTGCATTTGTAGAAAACACAAGATTTTCAGAAAGAAGTATAGAGATTCCTAAAGCCATGTTGTGCATAAGTTGAGCCTATGTCCTATCGACTCTTGTCTAGCCATAAACACACACACAATTATAAACTATGATGTTTAAAGAGCTTTGGAGCCTGTCATAGACTTGCATGTCAGACGCTGCCCTGAAAAACCTACAAAATATCCCTAAAATGAAGAGCAGTTCAGAGTGCTAATGAGGATGGGGAGAGAAGATATGTGAAAGAGATAAATAAAAATAATTTATAATAAGTGTTACACATCATTAACAACTCAGGCCAGTGGGTATATCTCATCTGGTCTGGGCAGTGCAGCAGAACACATGCCAAGATCCTGCACTCCACTGTCGTGGTTTTGGCTGGGATAGAGTTAGCTTCCTTCCTAGTAAGTGGTACAGTCCTGTGTTTGGGATTTCATCTGAGAATAATGTTGTTAACACAAAGATGTTTTAGGTGTTGCTCAGTGGTGCTCACTCTAATCAAAGGTTTTCTGGGAACTAGGTGCACATGAAGCCAAAGAGTCAGCATGGCCAGGAGAGCTGACCCAAACTGGACAAAGGGATATTCCATATCATAGAGCCTCATAGCCAGCTATAAACTGAGGACAGCTGGCCAGGAGGGGTCAGTTGCTGCTGGGGGACGGGCTGGGCATCAGTCAATGGGTGGTGAGCAATATTTTGTTGTGCATCACGTATTTCTCTTGGATTATATTCCTGTCTTTTTGTAATCTCACTTTTAATGAAGATTCTATTATTATTATTATTACTACTACATATTTTACGTATTTTATAGTTAAATTGCTAAACTGCTCTTATCTGAACCCACAAGTTTTATCTTTTTTTCCAAATATCTTCCCCAGGCAAATGTGGGAGCAGGGAGTGAGTGAGTGGCTCCCTGGTACTCAGTTGCCAGCTGGGGTTAAACCATAACACCACCTTAGAATGGCACAAGATTTGGTTGTAAATAGTGCTTGTTATGCTGTATTTGTTCATAGAGTTTGTTTTTCTCTTTGGAAAAAATTACAAAGGATAAGGGCCTAGTTTCTGCTGATGAATCTTTAGACCAAGCTTGGTTTTCATACCTTTGACTCAAAATTCAAATGGCTCCAAAGTCCCCCAATTTAGGTACAGACAGAGTCATTTCAGTTCTCGTGTCTTATCCAGGACAGACCTACTTAGATGTATGAAAATGGAATTAAGATCTTTTCCCACAATTTAAGCTGTTCAGAACACATATGTGGTTTCCATACTAACACAGCAGTACATTTGAGCTAGTGAATATTCCTCTAAAGTGATGAGTAAGGAAGGAAATGGCATTGACTTATTGTTCACAGCCAAGAAAAGGACCAACAGCTACAAGCTTGTCCTGATTTTGGCCAAGGACAGGGTTAAATTTTGCCATAGCCAAGATGAGGTGTGGCTTAGGGGGTGTGGCTGGACCCTAATGTTATTTGGTACCACCTCATATCATTGACAGGGGTGGGGGAAAGGGATTCTCACTCATTTCCAAGGAGAAGGATGTTCCTTCCAGTGGTAGAAAACATGGTGAGGAAAACCCAATCAGTATTTGTGTATTGTTTCAGATTTTTGGTGTAAATAGTTTCTTTTTCCTATACCTTTTGTTATTAATATTTTTGCTGTTACTGTTCGTTTTCTTATCTCATTGCAGTTTCCAGTAAATTGTTTTTATCCTAACCTGTGATCTTTATCTTTTGTGCCTCCTATTGAAGGGAGAGGGTGGAGCATCTGATGGTCTTTCCAGTGGGAGTGCTAAACTGGAGAACACCCTTCCTAAACCACCAGGAAAAAAAAAAGAAAGAAAAAAAAAGAAAAAAAAAATGCATTGATGAGATCAGATTTGGATCAGATACTGATGATGGACATAAATGAATTTGTCAGAAGAGAAGCAGAAATTCTGAAATTCAGATTTTGTGGTCACGCAAAATCTGTATGAAACAGTTTTTTCCTAATAAATGGATGATTTGAGCCAGTTGACATGATCTCCAGCACAGTGTCAGCTATGAATTTCACCCCTGTGCATGACATTTTTTGGGTATGGACAAATATTTCAGAACACCCTCAGGCACAGAGAATAACTGTATACTGATATTGATGATATATCAGTGATCTATTTCAGTGATCTAATCAAAGACAGTATAACTTTGAACACTTCTACAGATATAAGTTGTGTAGGATTTTGCCCCTCTTTTTAGTGGACGGTTGCACAATAAGAAATCCACAATTCCCTTCAAACCTGAAGTGCTGAACTTTTTTTTTAACTCTGTGATCTTCAAACACTGTTTTCACAGTTATGTCCCAAGTTGTGGAGAAGTTAAGAAAGAACCACTTTAGGCCTTAGGATGCTCATTTGCAAAGTGCCAGGATAAAAGCAACTGTGTCATTCAGCCTCTGCTTCTCAAATGAAAATAATAGCTGAAATGTATGCCAAATTGACTAAACTAATCAACCACCCTTTTGATGGGGTTATTATGCAATCACTACACTTTCTTCCAGAACATTTATGAAATCACAGACGATGCCATCCAGTTTTCATAAGTATTAGTTCAGAAAATAGACTATAATTCCGCCACCTCTCTCCCTCCCTTTCTAGTGTGTTATAATTAATAATGAGCCTCAATGTTGTTTTGCTTTTCACAGCTTTAGAGTCAGAACCAAGGCTGCTTTTCCATCTTCCATTCACTTCATAAATTTTATGGAAAGACAATTCAGGTGTTAAAATAATCACTTGGGGTTCAGGCTCTACTTCCTTGTTCTTTCATCTTCTCATTTCTGTGAAATAAGGTGATAACACCTTACCTTTCTCCTTTTTTTGCAGGGGCTTTCTATTATGTGCAACCTTCAGAACAAGCTATGACACTTCTTAAATAAGGAGAGGAAACAACTGATTATTCACATGGAAAAACTGATCCCCTGAGTGTCATCTATTTTTGACCTACTATGAAAAGCACTGGTGAGACATTGGCACAGGTTGCCCAGAGAAGCTATGAATACTCCATCCTTAGAATTCTTTAGTCAGGTAGGATGGGACTTTCAGTAGCCTGGTCAAGTGGAAGGTGTCCCTGCCAATGGAAGGATTTGATCTACGTAATCCTTAAAAGTCCATTCTAACCAAAACTATTCTGTGATTTTATGGTTCTACAGCAGTAACAGCACAATGCAAGCAACACTAATAAATGAGTATTGCAGGAGCTCCCAGTGAATGTAGACAGCTTTAGTTGAAACAAGAGAGAATTCCTCAGTTTTACAGAATCGCAAAATCAATTAGGTTGGGAAAGACCCCTGAGGTCATTGAGTCCAACCCATGACTGAACACCACTGTGTCAACCAGACCATAGCACCAAGTGCCATATCCAGGCTTTCCTCAAACAACCTCCAGGGACAGTGACTCCAGCACCTCCCTGGGCAGTCCTTTTCAATATCTAATCACCATTTCTGTGAAGAAATTCCTCCTAATGTCCAGCCTAAACCTCCCCTGGCACAGCGTCAGACTGTGTCCTCTCACCCAATGACTGACTCTCTGGGAGAAGAGACCAACCCTTACCTGCCTGCAATCTTCTGTCAAGGAGTTGTAGAGTTACAAGGTCACTAAGGCTCACCTCTTCTCCAGGTTAAACAGCTTCAGCTCCCTCAGGTGCTCCTTGTAGGACTTTTGCTCCAGATCCTTCATCATCTCTGCTGACCTTCTCTGGACACACCCCAGCCCCTCGATACCCTTCCTGAATTGAGGGGCCCAGAACTGGACACAGCACTCAAGGTGTGGCCTCACCAGCACCCAGTACAGGGGACGGATGACTTCCTTGGTCCTGCTGGCCGCACTATTGCTGATACAGGCCAAGTGCCTTTGGACTTCTTGGCAACCTGGACACATCTGGGCTCATGTTCAGCTGCTGTTGGCCAGCACCCCCAGGTCCTTTTCCTCTGGGCAACTCTCCAGCCATTCTGCCCCAGCCTGGAGCTAAAGGGGGTTGTGTGGCCAAAGTGCTGGACCCAACACTTGGCCTTGTTAATCCTAAACCTGTTGACCTCGGCCCCTCAATCCAGCCTGTTCAGGTCTCTCTGCAGAGCCTTCCTGCTCTCAACCGGTTCAAAATTCCTGCCCAACTTGGCGCTATCCACAGATTTACTAAGGGTGGACTTGATCCCCTCATCCAGATCATCAATAAAGATATTGAACCTTGAATAAATGTTTGACTATTACAATATGCAGAGCAAAGTTTGCTTGAAAAACAAAGATCGGTCCTATCAGTCGTCTGAGTGAACCATACTGCTCCAAGATCTAGCTTGAACTTTGAGCATGAGGTGATCCAGAAAAGAGGCTTTACAACACTGTGGCAAACTCATCCAGTAGCACAACTGGAAAGACAAGAATTTACCCCAAGAACAAATCATGGCATCTGCCCTCTAGGATAAACAACCAGTGAAGGCAGCTGAAAAGACTTGGTCAATAGCATGACCTGGGCTGTGGTTTGGGCTTGGATTCAATTATTTTAAATGAAATGCAAATGTGTTAGGGGAAAGAAAAAAACAAAAAGGGAAAAAAAAAAGGAAAAAAAATACTAAGAAATGGGTACCTTCCAGTCCCACAGAAACCCACCTGCTCCATAGTTCCCAGCATGTGGCACTGTATGTCCTCTATAGAGATAGCACTTCTTTTTCCAGCAGCAGTGACTAAATGTTTCACTACCACAGCTGCTTTTTGGCTCAGCTGCTGCTGCTGGTTGTACTTCAATTTCTCTTTTCATTTTAGATTTCAGTGGCCCCTTTCCCATTATACTGAGTAATATATGAGTCTGAATGATGTGTGTAATGGGAAACTGATGTTATGTGTGTACTTTATTGACACAACTGACAAGAAAAGCCTTAGCCTACATCTCTAAGTAGTGTAATTTATTGTTCACTATCCCCTACTCACCCACATATAATAGTAAATGAGAGAAAAAGAAAGCAGAATTGTAATATTACTCTTTCCCCAAATACTTAGAAATAAACAAACAAACAAACCAAAATGATTAAACCTGAAATAAGTGTTTCCTGTCCCTTTCATTGCATGACTAGAGAGTAATATCTAAAATTTTGCACCCAAACAGGGAAGTGGATGAAGCCCCACTTCTCTTCATTACTTGATTATACCTTGAAATTATTATCTCTTCAAGGATAAATGTCAGCTGGCATTTTGTTCCTCTGTTCCACAAACACTGTACTTGTCCATAGAATGTAGTTTTAAAACAGAATGAAATTTTATTAAACACAATAAATTGAACTAAGTGCAGTGGTAGCGACACTGACAGCATTGTCAGATGTTCGTTAACATGATTAAAACAAATAGGTCAAGCTATAATAATCAACGGTATGACGTGGTGTGACTTTTGAGACCCGGTAAATTGTTTGTTCATTGTAGTTGATCTCCTCATAACCCACTGGGGTGGAAATCTCACTTTAACAAGCACCAGACAACATCAGGATGGGGACTGGTGTCCTGTGAGTTAAATCCTACATCTCTGTCTTGCAGTGGTTCATCAATCGCTTCCCAGTTGCTGTGTGGCCAACAGCCATTGTTGGCACACAGGTGTGCTACCTCTTCAATGAGTCTGCATAGTGAGAAAAGTTTCTGGTAGGGTTAAATCAGATCATCAGTTGGTGTGGCAGGTAAATGTAAACTGCATCAACGCAGCAACATCCTACAAAAATAATCTACAAAGCTCTGAGCTTCCAAATTAAAGATAATCTCCAAGGTGTGATATGTGTGTATGCATATACATAAGCAAATCAGAATATTTTTTGCATTTTTCGCTTTCAAGTAATTTTTATTATTTTATGCCTGCTTCGTGAATTTAGAAAACTGTTTGATTATGACTATTCTGCTTTGTCTCCCTTGTCACCCATGGGCTTTTCTACCTTTATATATGATTATTAGATTAATTGAGTTTACAACCACAAAGGACCTTGTGGATAAGTAATTTGACCTGCATGAGTCACAGCATAGGCTTTCATTGTTCCTACACCTAATCCTAAAACTTGTCATTGAACTAGAACACATACCGGTGAAAGGCACTTAGTTTTGATAAAGATTTCAAGATTTCAACAGTGAAGAATCCATTCATTATAAAGGGTGAGTAGAGACACTGTGCAAAGATGCCTGGGGATTTGCATTTAAAATAGGAGTAAAATCTCTTTTTTTACAGCTGAAATATTGAATTTGCTCTCCTTCTTTGGCATAATAACATTCAAACTGAATTTTCTATGTTCTTTGATTAGTAAAAAGAGTCCATAACTTCTGCATAAAAAACCAGAAAGAATACTTCCTTTGTGAAATTATTCTGCTTTCCTCAGGTTTCTTTGGGCTTCTTTTAAAATGCAGCTAGTTAGAAGACCAGAATATTTCACACATTTCCCCATTTCAAGATGCTCTTTCCAGAATGAAACTAGGAAAATATGGTACTATTCTTTCCTCCTCCAGCTCCTTCACACTCACACACTGTCTCACATTGCTGGAAAGCCGTTAGAAGGGATAAGAACAAATGTAAGTTGTATGTTTACTTTATAAACATCTTATCCTGCAAATGCTTTAATAATCTGTATTTAAGAGCATAAAACCACACAATGAAAGTTTTAAAGAAAGAAGGTCTTGCCAGTTTTGAATTTTAAAAAAATAGTCTGTGTTACTTACAATATATATTGCTCAGGATTCGTCTGGGCAATATTTGCAACAGAAACTAAGTCTGGGGAATTTAAATATTGGAGTTCTTTCCTTAATTTATACAAATTAATCTGGAACATCGCCAGAGAAATGTAGTTTTTAATGTTCCCAGTGATGCTTCCTTTTAATGAAAGAGAGAGGTAGTGCACAAAGGACTGTCCTTGGCCATTCCTTACTCTCCTGTTTGCCAGGATCCCACAGTAATAGCATTTCTGTAGATGACATGAAAAGCTCATTGGCATGACACAGGATATAAGCCCTCATGAGTCTCCTGCATTCAAAATTCAGCCAATTAAGAATTTCAAGATGAAAAAAGGATAAACCTTTCCTTGTCACAGAGAGCTTCCGTTGTCGTAGAAGAACTGTGGACATTTGCTGTGTCTTGGAAATGGTGAAAGGCATCTTAAGTCTTCTTGGAGATATCACACTCAAATCCATTCAACGGAAAACAGAAATATGACATCCTGGGGTCTAAGATACTAATACCTTTATTTAAAAATAGTGAGGAAAATAGTAAGTGTTCTGAGTTTAGCAAAGCAACTGTACAAACTCTTAAGCGCCTTCCTTTCACTGGCACTTATCCAAAGCACTCCTGCAGCCATGGCCATCTCATCAGGAGGAATGATTGGAAGGGGAGGGGAGATCTGGGGCAGGCGTTGGAGAAGACAGATCAGACATTATTTGCTCTAGGAGTTCTGATCCACAGCGACAGAGAGATGGGAGCACATTGCACAGGATTCAGGCTGATGAAAGTGAGAGGTCAGGAAAAGAACGTTAAAGAAGAGGAACTATGACTGCTGAGACACTGTGGTGACTCCACAACTTTACTTATTTTGGAAATCAAATAGCCTGTGACCATGTATTTTCTCTGTGTTGTCAAGAGGTAGGTGTAATCGAGTTGGTTAGATAACCTTCATCTGACATTTCTTATTTTCGATTAATTTTTTAATATCAATTTTTTTTTTGGTGAAAATAGAGATATAGAGACATATGCATTTAGGATAAAAAAATCATTGATGGGATATAAGGAGTTAAAAATATATAGAAAGATACTGAGTATAGGGTGGTTTCTATATAAATTGCTTTAAGGAAAAAATGGTTATAATGGAGCTAAAGTAGATATGGGTGAAACAAGAAAACACCACAAGGACACTCTAGTGATCACAAATCAGTTCCGCTAGAAACTAAATAATGTGAAAAGAAGATGGTTTTGCTTATAATTTTTATTTCATTCTTAACACTCATGGTTTTCCGATTTCAGTTTCTCTCACTCTAACTTTTCCACACTGCCTACTTATAAGCATTCTTTTAAAGATATTGTTATTCTTACTATTAAAAGAGAAGCACTTCTTAGTATTGAATTATTTGATGCTATTTCATTTTATTTCTCTTAGGTGCCACAAAGAATAAAATGTACAGGTGTGAAATGAGCTTGAAAACATTGGGCATGGCACAGAGAAGCATTTAACCTTGAGACAATGTAACATGACCCATTTCACTTACATGTAAATGCTTCCTAAAAACTTGCTGCACTGTGTTCACTTAGAAATTCAAAGATACTGAACATATAATTTTCAGATGCAATTTAATTAATATGTCCTTGTATATTGAGAAAGCATTGCTCTGCCTGAAAGCCCAACAGTCCATTGAAGTGCACCTACGCAACTCATTTTCTGGACAGAAAACTAGTGGTTTGTTTTGGTTTTTGTTTTCCTCTTGACAAGAAAATGCTTTCAACTGCATTGTTTAAATACTTAAGTGTTTTTAATACTTTTAAAATGAAATTTAAACCAATTTAAAGTAACTCTGAGACAGAAATTCAAATTCTAAAAAGTCTAACAATTACAAAACTTTTGGAAATGTTAGTTTTATCTGTTTATCTTCCTTTTTAATGATTTGTCTGGGGAAAAAAAATCTTTTATTTTAAGGCTTCACATTCTGTCAAATTTTGCCCTCTGGAAGGTATCAGAGCACCCGACACTGATGAATCTGGGTGTCACCTGGGCAGCAGAACAAGGAAGTTACATGGTATAAGCTAGAGCTCCTAGAGAGTGCAGTGGTAGACCATGGAACAGGGAGATTCCAGCATGCCCATGCCAATAGGAAACATGGCTGCTCATGGCTTGGGTGGGTACACACTCTGGGTAATATGTGCCCAAAAACTCCTTGTGACTGGAATTGCATTCATCTGGAGCTAGGCACAGTGGCATTCCACAGGGCTCAGTGCTGGACCAGCCCTGCTTATTATAATTATCAGTGATCTGGGTGAGGGTATGTCGAGATCCAGTTTAAACTCAGCAAAGCAAAGAAAGCAAAGTCTCTGTGCATAAACCAGGAAGAACTTAGAAGGTTCTAGGTATTCCCAGAAATGAGATTAAAACCAAACGAGGTTAGATGTTGATGCCAAAATATCAATGTATTTTATTTAATAGTGGAGAGGCAATGAGAACGAAAGAGAAAAGAAAGAAAGAAATAGAAAAAGAAGTGTGCGTGGGCTGTTGTGGGGACAAGGAGAAGTGACAGGGGTTAGGTGGAAGCACGTCACCCATCTGAGGGTCCCAAAGACGTCTCGTTGCTCTCCTCCATCTTGTCTTCTGGTGGTGAGGGTCCTCCTTCGCTGCCGTGGCCGCGCCGCCACACACCGTGCCACACCGTACACTGCCACACGCCAAAGAGAACAGAATCCCGTGGATTGATAAACACTTTGGGCCAGGTGGGAACGCCCATAAGTCTCTCCTTGCAGGGGCTGGCTTGACACACGGTCCCTTGCAACACTGAGGGTCTGTGCATCATCTCTGGTGCTCTGATGCAGGGTCTGGGGACCCCTTTGAGGGGGGCCCCTTCGGTGGGCCATGTCACCCCCTTCTGCTGTGGATAAGCTTCCCCCCACCCCGGTGAGGACCCCTCAGCTGAGCTTCTCTGCACAGTGGAGGATGGGCAGTCACTGCACCTCTGACCGGAGGCTTTTCCAAGATACCCAAAGCCTCTCCTCCCTCCACCCCTTGGTCTGAGGGTCTGTTCGAGCCTGGCAGCTGATAGCCCTGGGGCTGTGGTCTCCACCTCGGAGGTGTTAAGCCTGTGCTTTGTGAAATGTCCCCAGCCCTGAGTTGTTACTTTATCTTATCTTCATCAGGGAGCAGTGTAAGGCCTCAGTCAGGGCCCCATTCAGGGTATGATAGTCTTCTCTGCAGCTTTTGTAATACAGTTTTAAAAGTCCTTCAAGAAAAAGTTTAAGTCATAAATTATAGTATTTCAGTCTCTGACCGGGTATAAAGGGCACTCTCAGTCAGTTTGAGGATGACACCAAGTGGGGTGAGGGTGTTGATCTGCTGGAGGGCAGGAAGGCTCTGCAGAGGGATCAGGACAGGCTGGATCCATGGGCCAGGGCCAAGTGTGTGAGGTTCAACCAGGCCAAGTGCTGGGTCCTGCCCTTGGGTCACAACAACCTCCTGCAGCTCCAGGCTGGGATAGAGTGGGTGGAAAGCTGCTGAGTGGGAAAGGACCTGGAGGTGCTGGTTGAGAACAGCTGAACATGAGCCCAGATGTGCTCAGGTGGCCAAGAAGCCCAAGGCACCGGGCTTGTGCCAGCAATGGTGTGGCCAGCAGGACCAGGGCAGTGACCATCCCCCTGTGCTGGGCAACCTCCAGTCCTGGGGGCAGGTCTGGACCCTTCACGACAAGAAAGACATTAACGGGCTGAAGCACGTCCAGGGAAGGGCAATGAAGCTTGTGAGGGGACTGCAGCACAAGTCCTGTGAGGAATTTCTGAGGGAGCTAGGGGTGTTTAGCCTGGAGAAAAGATCATGGGTGACCTTCTCTCTCTCCCTACAGCTGCCTGAAAGGAAGGTGTTTCCAAATGGGGGTTGGTCTGTTTTCCAACTAACAAGTAACAGAATGAGAGGAAATGACCACAAGTTTCACAAGGGGTGGTTTAGATTGGATATTAGGAAAAGTTTTTTCACTGAAAGGGTGGTCAAGCATTGGAATAGGCTGCCAGGACAGTGCTGGAATCATCATCCCTGGAAATGTTCAGAAAACATGTGGATGTGGCATTTGAGATACGGTTTAGTGGTGAACATGACACATGTTAAAGGTCTTTTCCATCCTAAATAAATCTATGATTCTATGGCTTTATGTAATTCTAGGTTTGAACCCAATAAAATTCATTGAATAGTTAATGTTTATATTTACTACTCAAACTTTGTCTTTAAACTACACTTTATCTTTAGTGTTTAAGGTAACTTCATTACTTTGAGAGGTTTAAAAGTATGATGTTTTATTTATCATGATTGTATTCCTACTCCTTTTTTTTTTCTTTAGTACTTTTTAGCTTTGGTAATTCAACAAGTTAAGCCCAGTTTCATTTCTGACATTTATTGAGAAAGTAAATGAAAACTATTTTTTTTCTCTCTTCTCTCTTCTCTCCCTCTTCTCTCTCTTCTCTCTTCTCTCCTTCTTCTCTCTCTTCTCTCTTCTCTCTTCTCTCGTGTCATCTCGTCTCGTCTCGTCTCGTCACATCTCTTCTCGTCTTGTCTCGTCTCGTCTCGTCTTGTCTCGTCTCTTCCCGCACCTTCCCTTCCCACACCTTCCCGCACCTTCCCTTCTCTTCTCTTTTTTTATCACAACAGTGGTTTGTCAGGACACTGGAAACAGACTTTTCACAAATCTCAGTCTCTTACTCGTATCATTTTATGATGTGATTCTCTTTTTGGTTCATTTCAGCTGTCTTTTAAAAGCTTTTACTGGACCTCATCTTGGGATTTAAGATGCTGAAATTACGCTAGAGTGTAACACATACATTCCTTGTAATCCAATGTCTTGCTGTTATGCTTCTGTCTTCAGGAGAATCGTTCTGTGTTTGGTTTGGGTTTTGTTTTTTTTTTTTTTTTGGTGGAGGGGTTATTTCTTTTTTATCAGGACAAGCATTTTGATTCATCATTGTATCACTCAGGACAATCTTATGTCCTTGCAAGCAGTCCTCATCACTGACAGTGTGATAGTGGCCACCACCTCAAAAAAACCCCAAACACAAAAAAAGAGAAATAAAACAAAAAACATACAACCATCCCCCCCCCCGCCCAAGCCCAAAACAAACCAACAAACCAATCACTCCCAAAAACCTCATAGTTTCAGCCTACAAGTGGGTGTGGAACCTCTTGTGGCTTGGTGGCTGTCTCTTTGTGGTAAGCAGCGTAGCTATTTTCCTTACTTTCATCCAGCTGACACATCTGTTGCACGCCCATGAATTCCTGTGAACCCAGAGCTGTATCTGCTGCTTCCATATCTATTTGGTGTCCTGGTAAACCAAATGAGGACTTTGTCCCACTGATTATTCTATTCAAAAGACTTTCTGCCACAAGAACTTTTAAATGGCACCCTTACCCAGGAGAAGTAGGTGAGAAAACGTGACGTGATCTTGCATGTGTTGTTCAGTGTTTTCATCCAAGGAAAAGCAATATTGCAGAGGTGACCAAGACCTTTTCTGACATTAGAGTAGTGCAGTGAGACCTCTGTGACAAGTTTTCTTGACACCAGTTACTACATCTATCCTTATAAGTGAAAAACACCTGGGATTCTTCTCGGGGACCGAAAGCAGCAGAATGAGCCTGACCAGCAATGGCTTAACTTGCTTATCCTCTGAAACAAAGTAATTGCATGTGAACTACTCATTAGAAATCATGTCTGGCTTAAGCTAACTCCTTATCCATGTCTGAGAATTGATTCAAGGAGTTCTGGATGGCTTAGGTCAAAGATATGTCACAGACAGGTCTAAGTATATAATGCTGTAGCTGATAAGGTTCCTGTGTCCAGATATATTCCCTGGCACTAAACAAGTTCAATTTATTTGTAGAGATATTGCTACAGGATCCTTCATAAAAATATGAATTTACTATTATAGTGTGATACACAAATGCCTCATACTGCCATATGTCTTTCACCCTAGACGCTTCTGAAGATACTTACTGAGCAAGAATAAAAAATGGTTCCTAAAGTGAAATTCCTTTTAAGGAAAAAAAAATCCTGCATATTCTGTAGTTACATTTGAGAACGTAATTTAATCCACTGAAGTTGAGGATAAACACATTGCCCCCGTGCAGTCACCTCTCAGGTAAAACATGTGCAGCTGCTGAAGGAAATAAAGGAAAGGATCTGTAGCCCACGTTCAGACCAAACTCGTTTTCCATGGCATGGCTCGGTTCCTGTCTTGTATTAATGTCGTCTCAGTTCCAGGTAGTGTCAGTGCCAGTTACATTCCCTTCAGTGAGCCACAAAAAGCACCTACAGCATTTTGTGCACTCAACCTGGAGGCAATCTGCTAACACTCAAGTGCTCATTGAATGGAAAATGATGCAACAGTTGGCTAGCTGGAAACATTATACTGTGCAATAAACAATGTGCTTTTCTGTTGTCTCCTCTCAGACCCACCACAGACAGGCAATCCTCAAGATTGCCAATCCCTTGTGTGGGACACTAGAGGGTTAAAAGTCAGGTAAGGTAACTGAGAGTAAAAAAGTGCTAAGGATGAACACAGCCAGTTGAATAGGTTTTCTTTGTGTTTTAATGTGCTTGATATGCCCAGAGACTCTGACTCTGCTCAGAAAAAAAGTGACTATTTATTTTTTATCTCCTTTTTTTATGAAATTGCCAGCATATTGGGGGTGTTACTTTTAGCATTTTAAGACATTTATTAATGGATTGAGAAGTATATAGTTTTGGGTTTTGTATTTTTTTTTCTCAGAAAAGAGAAAAAAGCCAAAATTTTATTAATTTTTCTCTAGGTTATTATTTTATTCTTTTTCTTTTTTATGTTTTTGTGCAAGATCTTTCCCCAGAAAATTCCTCCTTATCCTGTTTTTTTATCCTAAAACAAAACATCAATTCCAAAGTCAATTGACCAAATAGTCAACCATTTTAAATGAAAATATGGTATTTTGCTTTTTTTTTTTTAATAGAATACACACTTTCAGTATCAAGAGGATTCCTATTACTCAGTGAGAGTCATGTCAGTCATTGGTCTTACATTTCCCTATGGTGCCACATTCAGGATGAAAAAAACCTGACATTTCCCACTTTTTTAAAAAGAAGCTACACCAACAATGTTATCTTCTGGCAAGCTATACTTTTGCAGATATTAATTATCTTGATTTAGCAAGTCCAGCAGTCAAATACAGTTATGATTCCTATCATAATGACATGAAAAAAAAAGTCACAACTATTGCAGAATGTGGCTGAAAAATGAGATAGCACCAAAAACCACTGCCATCAGGTTGAGGGAAATGAGGGAAATGGTCCTGCCGCTCTAGTCAGCCCTGGTGAGTCACATCTGGAGTGCTGTGCCCAGTTCTGGGCTCCTCAGGACAAGAGAGACATGGAGCTCCTGGAGCAGGTCCAGAGGGCTACAAAGGTGATTGAGAGACTGGAGCAGCTCTCTGAAGAGGAAAGGCTGAGGGAGATGGGGCTGTTCAGCCCTGGGAAAAGCCAGCTGGGAGGGAATTGTATCAATGTGTATAAATATCTACAGGGAGGTAACAGAGGATTGAGCAGGCTCTGCTCAGATGTGTCAAGCAATAGCAAAAGAGGCAACGGGCAGAACCTGATGCCCAGGAAGTTCCACCTGAACATGTGGAAGAACTTCTTTCCCGTGCAGTGACGAAGCACTGGAACAGATTTTCCAGAGAGGATGTAAAGTCTCCCTCACTGGAGATGTCTCAGAATCATCTGGACACAATCCTATGCCATGTGCTCTGGGATGGCCCTGCTTGAACAGGGTGGTGGGACCAGATGACCCTACTGTGGTCCCTTCCAGCCTGACCCATTCTGGGATTCTGTAAGCATTGGCCCGGAAATCTAAAACAATAAAAAGTATTTTTTGCTTCTACTGTCCCACAACACCTTGTTTCCTTATCCTTGCCACCTTCCCTTCTGAGATACAGCTATGAGCTACCATTTCTAAGAAGATGCCATGGAACATGTTCTGAGCTTCAGCAACTTTCTGTTTCTCTTTTGCATTCAACAGAAATATGGTTCAAGGGTTTCTCTTTGTCTGAAATATGCTGGAGATAAGTCTTGAAACAGATGCGTGGCTGTATATTTGAGCAGTGGCCTTGCAACTTTACAGAGTCAGGAGAAGTTTTGGCCTTGCAACCTTACAGAGTCAGGATAAGTTTTGACCTTGGGATGTAAACTTTTCATATGCAAAGTTTTGTGACTTCACTATGGAATTGTCTATGCTATGTCCACAGTGCAAGTATGGTATTCCTACAACTGGGAGTTTGTGAGATAAGTGGTATTGGCAAAAAGCCATTTTCCATGAAGAAAAAATGCTGATAAATTCCTATGTCTCTATTAAAGCTCTGACAAACTTCTGGCCAATAAGACATTTCAGGGGAGACACAGTTTAAGTTTCAGACTTTAAGTCTCTCGGGGTCATAGAAAGTGAATCTGTGACAGCTGCACTTTTCCAGTCCAGATTTACCACATCATATTTTAAGAGACACAGATATCAAAACAGAACAACTGAAGTCTTGGTCCCTTTGAAACAAAATATTCTATTCTATTCTATTCTATTCTATTCTATTCTATTCTATTCTATTCTATTCTATTCTATTCTATTCTATTCTATTCCATCCCATTCCATTCCATTCCTGTTCTGCTTTTCAGAAACTGAGAGAGCTGGTTGTGTCCCGAGAGTTTTCAGATTCTGGATGAACTCCATCTTTCCTTGGTGGTGGGTACAGAGACCAGGGCCACAAACCTTCCAGCTTGAGTGCCTGAGCTGTGTGCCACAAGAAATTAGACAGAATTTTTCTAGGCTTTCATACAAGGTTAATATACGAATGTGCATTTTTATATTAAGTCCTGCAGGGTGTGTTGATGTTGTTCTTTAATTACCGTGCCAGTGCTTCTCCGTGTTATTCAAGCATCTGTGCAATGCAAAGTTCTTGGCTGCTCTGTAGCTCACTCTGAGATGTATTCAAACCGTCCCCAGTTGGCATCTGTTGAGCAAGACTGTTTAAACTCATGAGGCCAAAGATCCTGAAAAACTAAGGATGAACAATCAATGAGTAATTAACAGTGATGCAGATCCATAAGACAGATCCATATATTTCATCATAACAGAAACCAGCAGCCGTATACACTGCCGTTAAATGAGCATGGGCCTTAAAATAATACTGAATTTGTCACAAAATATTGCTGCAGAACTCTGCCAACAGTTAAATATTGACTATTACAGCAACATATTTTAACTAGATTTTGACTACTAGACAAGCATGGTATAACTAAACAATGATATGAATAAACAATATTCCCTCTGTGGCAGATTTTTGGGACTAAAAAACTAGATGGTGTTAAATGTTGGACTGTTAAAATTTTTCATATAGTCAATTGATTCAAGATTCATCTCAATTGAAATTTCCACATTTTCAGTTGAATAAGTGCTGGCACAAGGCTATGCACCTTAAATGGTAGATAGATGACTAAAGCAGATAGAACCATATCACTTGGTCTTCATTGGATTTTCCTGTTTCTGGGAACTGTAGCAGTTAAAAAGAAGTTTCTTATTGGAAAGAAACAAAAAATGTGAAAAACTGTATTATAAACACTTTTCACCCTTTTAACTGTAAAAATAATTTGCATTGTATGGATATTCATAATGCACTAAAATGCTACCTGGTTTAAAGTAGTGTTAAACAGTGACTAAAAGGGCAGAACCACTTTAAAAGGGTAAAAAATGAAGTGAATGTACTGGCTGCTCAATAAAACCTGATCAATAAAGAAACTGTTAGTGATATTTTCTCTGCATGTTCATGGGCTACAGTCTCAAATGCAGTCATGTTTCTATTTTTATTCTTTGATAAGAAAATTAACCTAGCTACTTTCCCTTGTTATTTATACTCCATTAAATGCTCTCCATCCAAACTACAGGAAGTTTGTCTTCGGAACAGGTCAGTTTCTGCACCCTAAAAGCTGGCCAAAGGAAATGACAGCAGTAGTGATCTACAGATTATTTCACTGCTTACAGAGCTGTGCTTGGCAAAATCAGACTGTGTAAATCAGGTTCTCAGAAATGCTCCGCACACTATCCCCATTGTCTTCTTCTTCCTTCAACTCTTCAGCTCTTCACTGCTGCTCAGAGCAATATTTGCCATGTTTCAGCTTTTTACCAAGGAGCTCAGGAGCAGATAAGCTGCATGTTCATCACTGACAGATTTCTAGGAAAAGGTTATTTTATTTTGATCCTTTTTTCACTCAGATCTCTTTGACCCTATTGTTGAAAGCAAAGGTGGTCTCTTAGTAAAAAACCTGTTGTCCCAACTGCTGTATCACAGAAATGAAAATGTGTTTTGGCCCATTAAGTTACTTTTTTTTTTTTTTCTCTTTTCTCTTTGGAACATTAATTCATCTGATATTTGACAGAATCTATCAGAACCTATGATACAACTACATGTGAGGACTTTTTCTGTAATCCCATTAACCAGGCTGGAAATAACAGCCAAGATACTAGTTCCTTATAACAGCTAAAAAATCTACAAAAGCCCAGGGAAAAATATTGTTTCCTCTGAGTTAAAAATAAAAAATTAGCCCACCATAAGCAGAAACTGAAACTGTTAAGCTTGACATCGCTTAACATTTTCATTTTGTTCAAAAATACCCAAACTTTGAGTCTATTCATAACGTTTCACCAACATTTCTTTTTCTAGTTTTATAATTATGTATGTATGTGTGTCTGTGTATGTGTGTATATCTGTATATATACACACATACATATACATATATAAAAGATTATGTTTAAGAGATTCAGAAGGCAATCAATGATCTCAAAGAACAGAATAGCATAATGTTTTCCAGAAGTGATTACATCATGAAAAGATGGGTTTGATTCAATTGGATATGAGTCCAGAAGTTTTTTTCTTCCTTTTTAGTGTTTTAAAAATATAGGACAAGATGATCACCACAAATGTTCTTATCTGCCTCTCTCTGGTTTAATTAGCACAATTTCTCCATAAGAAATGGCTGATTATTTTGATGACTCAGGGAAATTTGTTCTTAAACATTAACATCATTACCTGAACTGTATACAGCATAAAACAAGAAATAAAGGATCAGTCAAACTGGATCAGTAAAGCTTCCCATTCAGTCCAGAATTCTGTAGATAAAACGAGCAGTCCTGGTGGTTTCAGAGAGGAAAAAATATGCAATAAACAGTTCTAAAAAGTTTAATAGGTAGATCCTGGCTTCCACACAGAAGCAAGAGGGTTTACATTGGGACTGGTTGGACAATCAGATTTCTAGCAAGGACAGGAGAGAAAAAATGTGTAAATTGGAGATAAAATGTACTTCTTGGTAATGAATGCGTTTTAGCAGGCCCCCATGAGGTATGGAAATGCATTTATCTCCATTTTACAGATAGAAGCTAAGGAACAAAGAGAAGAAGTGACTTAGTCAAGGTCACACAAGATCCTTACAGCAATGGTGAATTCAGCCTTTGGTGCCAGATTCCCCTCAAGTAAGGCTCCCATTTGACTGAATTTCCCAGACATATTTGCAAGGAGGAGAAAAGAAACAAACAAGCAAACAAATACACAAACAAAAAATGAAGACTTTGTTCTGACAGAGTAATTGTTTTGAACTGGCTATTGGATACCTGGAGTGCCGGCCAAAACACCACTGTGGACACCCTAATCAATTTTATGAAGCTTGCACAATACAGATGCACCTTGAAGGCACCTATCTTCAGTAAACAAACACTAAAAGATTGCACACACAGGTGCTGTAAGACCAAAGGCTTTACAGATGTGCCAAGCTTTCTGCCAATCCATTTATCAACTGTGCAGCACTTATGCAGGGAATGTGTTGCATCCTAGAAGCTCTTGATTCTTTGAACACTCGTTGTGCTACCAGCTTCCTCTTGTGCCTCATGGCCAACAGCACCCATTTCCTTACCGGAGTGCAATCCCCATACACACAGTATGGGGACCTTGGACCCCAAAAACTTCTTTCACTCTCTGGTTGATTCTTAGATGAAAATATGAGACTCTTTCTGCATATTACACAGATATTTCACTCCTTGATCCAAAATATTACTGGAAAAACAATGGAGGTCAACACAGCACTGAAACTTAAGTGATGCCCACCTTGCTTACAGGCATATCCCTTGCAGGTACATTGCTCCCTACATCACAGGAGCAGTAAGAGCTTAGGGTTTTCTATGGAGTTTGTAAAAAGTTCTGATGATTTAGCTTCTGGTCTCCCCCCTCTACACATTAAATACTATTTTATATTCCCCATCTCAGAACTGCTTATGATAATCTTTTGTTGTCCATAAATCTCACAGAGTCATTCTGCTTCTGATCCCTCATTTCTGAGCTTGGCCTCATCAATTAACCTTGTGAAACGATGCCTGTATGACCAATAAGAATAAGATGGAAGTAGAAGCTGTGAAGCACAATTACTGCTCTGTGAACCATTTGTTAGATGTGGCCTGAAATATATGCTGATCTGAGTACAAGCACAGAGACTACTTGATTAAAGAAAAAAAGCTAATTCATATTTTGGAGGGGAATAAATAAATAAATCAGCATAACCATCTGTGCTGTATATATCAGAAAGATCTGAGGAAATACTTCTTAAAAGCTCTTCAGGATCATTCAGCCACAAGACCTGCAATGTTCAGTCTGACATGAACGAAGAAAGTCATAGGTAAACTTGTAATAATTGGTAAAGACTTTCTTGGTAATAATTATTGGTTTAATGTGGTGATTTCCACTCTAAGGGAATCTTAAGGATTGTAAGGTCTGTATGTTCCCACTAGAGATTTATTAGGCATTGTCTCAGAGACGAACAGCATGGAGTAAGATAACAGCAGCTCCTGGACCCCAATCTGCAATCTCTCACCACCACTGAGTGCAGTCTCTGCTTGCTGTGGGAAAGAGTGTGAACTAATTAAAATTACAGAATGCATTCATTGCTCTTCTGTAACACTAATGTAGTACAGATTTTCTTTTAAAAAACCCATGCAAACAAACTAGACTACTGAATAGATAATCACTAGCTGAAACTTCTGTTTATCCCTGGAAGATTTTCAGCTCAGGCCTAATCTTGGCATTGCTTAGTAACCGTGGTTAGGAATCCTTTTGTACAACAACAGTTTGAGTTTTGTGTCTTTCTGCTTCCATTTCCTTTACTCATACTCAATATGCTTACTTTTCAAAGTCAAAATTTTTCTTTGTCAAGGGTACAAAGTTCCCTATGCAAGACCATTTTAAAAATCAAGTTTAAAAGGAGACTTAGTTTGTTTCTTTTAAACAAAGTTTTTTGTACAGAAAACAATAAAAGGAATTGGTGTTAAAAATATTGTTACTGATAGGAAAGGATTAAGAACAGCTGATTGACACAAGCTGATTAATTTTACTAGTTTTCTTAAAGCTGTAGTAAAGGAAGTATAAATTTCAGGGGCATTTTTTAGATTTTGACTTACTTTATTTTGTCAAGGAAAATTGACAGGGAAAAATCATGAATCTTGAAAATACCTGTATTTGATATCTTCTATTCATCGCATTATGCAAAAGCATCTTTCAATAACAGGTATGTAGATGATAACACCTAGGCAAAATTTTCCAGTTGTTATTATTATGATTAACTGATTGTGATCACTTTTCATTGCACATGCGATGTATAATCTGTGAATTCTTTGTCAGTTTTAGGGCACTTTTCGCTTGACCCCTTGAGGTAAATCACAGGTCTGTAGTAGCCTAAGCTGAATACTTATGTCCTGAGTGTACTAAAGATGCAAGGACATGCTGCTGTGAGGATTGTATTAATGCTTTGCCATTTGACTCAAAACCACAATTCATTTCCCCCTACAATTTGTATGAATATTTCTTAATTGCATCACCTTTATTTAAACATTCACCAGCAGTGACAATAGAAAGGTCTGTTAGTCATCCAAACTTTCTGCAGCATTGCACTGAACCATCTGAAGATCATTAATGTGCTAATCACAAAAGGAAGGAGAGGAATTTGCAGAACTTTATGAGCAGTTAATGCAAAGTTAGATCCCAGGCTGTCATTTTTAAATAGGAGAAAAAAAATGCCTAATATGCATAACTTCTCTTATCATACAGGGAAAATAGCATGACTAACAGACTGGCCATGAGCCAGCAGAGCAAAAGTATCACTCTTGGCAGGTGGATTCACTCATGCTGCATATGTGACACATCTTACTGATGGATTGTAGGAAACTACTGATACAATGTCGGAGGTGACTTGTTTCATCTCCGCTGAGGTCAAGGTTGGTTCAAGCTCCATATGGCTCAGGACCTGGACCAAAGCCCAGCAAAGTTAATATGACCATTTCCATTGACTTTGATAGGTTTTGCATCAGGCAGCGTAGATAGGAGTAGCTGCTGGACTTCAGTCAGGGAGGAAAATGGGAGCAGAAGAGTGAAATGATGTGTAAAATTCTGAAGAAATCTCACAGGTTTCAGCTGTGGTAAAATTTGCCCCTTTGTTGGATGAAACACCTTAGTGGCAAAGGATTCAAATCTAGATCAGTAGTAAATGGTTAAACCATTCTGTAAACCCCAACTGTTTTCAGCAATCTATTTTTATTTGTTCTTTTTCTTCTTTTGTTTTTTTTTTTCCTCTTCTATGGATTTAACAAAAGAAAAATACTGTCATATTGCAAGAAATTAAACCAAATGGTGACAACACGGCACATCCTCCACCAAGCCCAGAAATGCCAATGTGTTCCCAGGCTTACTCAAGGTAGAACTCGCTTTAATTGTTCATTTCAAAGCAGCAGGAAAGAGAAAGCTCATTCACAGAAGGTATTTAGAGAAGAGTGAGAGGCTGAATGTGAACTATTCTATAAAAATTTCCTGGAGTTTAAGTGCCATTGCTTCAGAGACAAAGATGGCATGCATGTATGTAACTGCATATTATGTCTGCAATGAGAAATGCCATGTAAAGGAGACATCCTTAAGCAGCTGAGCAAGCCAAGGAATCAAATGGACAATAAGTTGGCTTCATTCTCTCACAAGGTATTTAAGTGGTTGATAAATAGGGAATATAAAGAGGAAAAAGACGTGTTCCAAGGAAAGGACTTGAGAGAAAAAAATAGAATTTAAAGGCAATGACTTTCATGTTACACCATGTTATTGGTATTATCCAGAAAGATTGGCAAAAGAAAACCCCAACCAACCAACCAACCAACCAACCAACCAACCAAAAAAAAAAAAATCCCCCCAAAAAACCCTACAATGCGTTTATTAAGAGCAAACAGATATGGAGGTATGGGTCCCTCACAGCAGTGATACAGGTCCTGAGAGGATGTGGGATGCATCAGTGGCATTCTTATGAGGACAGGAGCACACAGCACATGGCAGGAGTAGACCTGTAGACCCAGGAGATGCAAGAACATATATGACCATAAGTAAGGAGTGGTGCAGCAGTACAGAAGTCAGAAATCATGGTAGATAATTCTAAAATCTCCCTTTCCTTAATACCTTCTGAGGTTCCATGTTGCAACAGATAATTCCATCATTCCTAGAAAGACTTGTACAGTATGTCTTTTAAAATCTTCAGAGGGAGAAATTCCTTCAGTGATTCCAGACAAACCTAGAGCAAAATCCATCTGATATTTTATCAGCACTAAGCATGTCTGATGATTTTCGTGTGTTCCCTTGAAAATATTTCTATTTTTACGTTATTTTGTCCCTTCAATATGAACTACTGTCTGAACAGTCATTTCCATGTGTGTGGTTTACACTTTGCTGATTGCAAAGCCTGACACTTTTCATTTGAAAATTCTCTGTTTTCATTCAGGCTTTCAGTGGAAACATGTAATATTTCTTGATTGAGGTTTCTTCACACTACCATATGTTGCAACAACAAAAACCTTACTTAAATCAAGAGTCTGAGCTCCATCATTCCAGAATAGTTTAGGCAACGAAAGTCTGGGAAATGACTCCAACCTTTCAACTGTCTCTTTGCATAAGAATACAGACATCCAGTGCAGATACTGTGGTAGAGCAGGAATATATTTTCTGTGAGGTGCAAGAAACTTGACATGACTTTTGATATACCTTTTCGCATCCACAAAAACAACCAATCAAACAACTAATCCAAACCAAAACCAAATCACAGATAACAAAACCAAAAAAATCCCACAGCCTTAACCCCAAAGAATCATAAAGATGTCCCAGAGACAATAAGATTTTCCTTAGAGAGTGTGGTAGCTTCTCAAATGTGCTCAAAACTATTTATTTATGAGTTAGCATGTAAATGCATGTTTTCATTTATGACTACCTGAGTGACCATTCATTTACATCTGTGGTTGCCATTATGGAAATAAAAGAATTTGAAATTACTGCAAAATATTTTAGAGAAAGTTGAGACATTATGTCTAGCTTCTGAAAGATGATTTTTCCAAAATGGAAGCACTCTCTGTGGTTGCAGCAACTGCCCTTCTTCCTTTCTTCATAGAGGAATAAAGTTATTTAATTCTCATCAATAGCAAAAACAAGTAATAACTTTTCTTGTTCAATATGAAAAGCAGGTGGAGAGAATAAAAAACTTCTACCTACATTCAATCCAGCTGGCAACACGCCTGTGCCAAAATCTAAATGCAAGAAGTTCATAAGGAACAACGGTGTGCCCCTATAACACAAACAACACTGCACAAAATAGTGTCTGGTCCATCTTGGTTAAAGCATCCTCTGCTATTGAAAAGAGGTGCTGTTTGAGTGCATCAGAAATATAATAACCACAGGAAGTGTTAATGTAGTACTAAGTATTTTTATGTTGTTAAAGTGCAAGTCAAGTGGGAAAAGTAAACTGTGGTGCACTGAATTATCAAGGAAAATTTCTGAAGAATATTATGCTCTGACAGCCCCAATGTGATACGTATATCAAGATTTAGTGTCCATTTATTAGTTTCTCAGTACAGGAGAACCCCGTGGCTGCCAAATCTGAATCATTACTCTCATTTTTCATTATATAATCAGTATGAAAATGGTGACTACCTGGATATTTTCCTGGACATGAGGTGTTCAAACTAAGTACAGCTAGATCACCATTATTGCATCATTGACTGATTATCATTCTGATTAATGTCTCTTCTTTATTTTCATTCCCTGTACTGAAACAATGGATATGTCATGAGTAATTATGTCTAGTGCCTGCTTCTGAATTATGTCCTTGATGTTTGTGCCTTTGTCACTGCTACTCTTAACTTTATCCTGTTCCTTGAACCTTTCCCTCAAAAACAAATAAATAAACCTGGCGGTGTTTAACTGAACTCAGAGTCAAAAATTGGGAATATTCCCCATATTGCCTGCTATATGCAATTCTTTGCCACTAACTTTTTCCATGACCATTGCATTCTTCCCTCAAAGAATCTGTCCAAGAGTTATGTATACTGTGTTCTACTTGGATGTATTCAAATTCTTCTTTCAGCTTGAATGATAGAAGCATTGATGTGAAAGGTTGCCACATACTTTGAGGCTGACTAAACAGGCAAATCATATGTTCAACCTCTCTGCTCATGGGTTTGCCACCATTTTGAAGGTCTGAGGTCAGCTTTTCCCACAGCATCACTCTCACTACCTATATCTAAATTCATAGCTATAAAAGGCAGAAAGGACTTGATTTTCACTTGAATCTAAAACTAAACCATTTCTGCAAATTATATTATAAAGCATCCAAAACTTTTATTAAGAACTCACATCTGCAGTTGAATGAAGCAACCATTTTGACAGCACAACATTAACCCTCTGTAACACCTAACCTCCCATTGTGTCTCTTGCCAATATCTCTACTGATTATGCCAGAATACATCTGTGGTCAGCCTGACCAACTAATCAGTCATAAATCACCAGAGTAGAGGAAATCAGCAAATTCTTTTGTGAGGAATTGTAAAATACATAAATACTGCTACCATTGTAGAATACCTTGCTGAAAAACATTTAATCAGCCAGAGTGACTCCAGAGACTGTGAAGTTCTCTGCTATCATTCCACCCTCATCATGACAACTCCCTTTTGATCCAAAATCATGCAATTTCTACTCCTTATATTGAAAAGATGACATTTCACTGTTCAGTAAAATAACTCTAGCAAAATTTGATCCCCAGTTCAAATACTTTCATTTCAGAAATGCTGGTCATAAATGTGGTATTCTTGGCAAAATAGCAAAAAGCTGTGATGAGCTTAATCTGTCAGATGCTAAATTTCATTTGCCATTTATATTAGGAGACATCCTTCCCTTTGGGTTCGTTTTGAAAGGAAGGACAATGTTGCGATGAAAAACTCATGGGCACTGGTCTCTAGCTGGAAGTGAGAAGGTGGAGTCACCCAAAGGTACCATCCTAGGCATCACTGTACACCTGCTTCAGTATTTTAATTAAAAAAGAGGTGACTGACAAGACGAAGCAAGTGGCTTGGCAGAGTCAAGGTAAAACCCTTTCCAAAATGAATGCCACTTGAAGTTACCTCATGGAGAAATTAAAAACAACAAGAAACAGGCAAGGCAGTGGCTGATAATTTAGTGAAGTATTAAACAACCAGATCTAATTCTTTTTGTAATTTGCAAACTCTTTTATATGAAGGGAAAAATAAGGAGTGCCAAAAGGGAGGGGAGGAGGTGAGGAAAAAAAGGGGGATAAGAGAGAGAGAGAGAGTCAGAGAAAGTCAATTTAAGTACTACACTAAGATTTTTTCCTATTTTAAGTTAAAGAAAAAAAAATCTAAAAGCCAAAAACAACCCCAAAGTTAAAATTCTAAAGTGATAAATGTCCTTAACTGGAAAAACACTTTCAAAAGATCAAATCAGTTCGTGGAGTTTACTGGAAGTGATTATTTCTTGCTAAAATTAAACCATGATGCTTTTGTGCTTAATATGCTTTCCTAGATGTTACCATGGAAAAGGTAATGGAGGTCCTGTCTGAGTGTTAGGGATGGAAGGATTTCTGATAAATGCATCCTGCTTTCCTTGAATTGTGTACAGGCAGTAGTAGTGGCTCCTACCTGACATTTTTCTGATAAACCTGTGATTTCTCCCTGTGTTTGTTTTGCACGGTGAGGTTTTGGTAGCTCCTGTGAGAAACTGCTGGAAGGTTTCCTTATACCTCATGGAGCTAATGCCAGCTCCAGGATGGACCCAACACTGGCCAAGGCCAAGCACATCAGTGACAGTGACAGGATTTCTGCTATAATGTCTTTAAGAAGGGGAAAAATAACCACAAAATGCCGAACAGCAGCCAGCTCTGTAGTGAGAATGTGTGAGAGGAGCAGCCCTGCAGACACCCAGGGCAGTGCAGAAGGAGGGGCAGGAGCTGCTCCAGGCTCTGGAGCTCAGATTCCCCTGCAGCCCCTGGAGCAGCCCATGGTGAGGCAGCTGTGCCCCTGCAGCCCAGGGAGGGCACGGGGGAGCAGAGATCCACCTGCAGCCCCTGGAAGAGTCCAGGATGGAGCAGGGGGATGCCCAAAGGAGGCTGTGACCCTGCAGGATTCCTGTGCTGGAGCAGGCTTTGGCAGGACCTGTGGCTCCATGGAGAGAGGAGCCCAGGCTGGGGCAGGTTTGCTGGCAGGATTGTGACCTCATGGCAAAGACCTACACTGGAGCAGATCAAGCAGGACTGTCTCCCATGGGAGCGATGCCACGCTGGAGGAGAGGAAGGGGGTGAGGGGTCCAGGTCCTGTGGAGGAAGAAGCGGCAAAGACAACATATGATGAACTGACCACAGCTCCCATTCCTCATGCCCCTGTGATGCTGGGTGGGGGGGTGTCGAGGAAATTGTGAGTGAAGTTGAGTCTGGGAAGGAAGGAGAGATGGGGGGGAGGATTTTTTTTTTAAATTTTTATTTGGCTTTATTTTTTACTATCATGCTCTTATTTGACTGGCAATAAATTAAATTCATTTCCCCAAGCTGAGTTCATTTTGCCTGAGACAGAAACTGGCGAGAGACCTCCCCCTGTCCTTACCTTGACCCACAAGCCTTTTGTTATATTTTCTCTCCCCTGTCCAGCTGAGAAGGGGAGGGACAGAACTGGTGCTCTGGTGGGCATCTCGCATCAAGCCAGGGTCAACCCACATCCCCTTTGTCCCGAAGTCGATTAGACCAGCTCAAAGTGATTTCATGGGAATCTGTAGAGCTGGTAACCTCTTCCACAGCTTGGTGCCTCAGCCTGTTCTGTTTGGGCAACGTTAAAAACCCAGCATGGCCCATAGGCAGAGCTCAAGGAGCAGACTCCACCACAGCAGCGAGCTTTGTGCTCCATAAGGACGTTGCCTCTGCTCCCATAAAAGAAGACATGCATTGCAAATGCATGCCCTAAGAAATATTGAAACCTATGCTGAATGCACTTCTGGAAACTTGATATTTTCATCACATGCCATCTAAGCTAATACACTGCACTGTTTACAGTCCTCCACTACAATATATTTTGAAATGATTACCTTGCTCTGAGTCATTTGTGTCATAATGCTCTCCATAGGTACCCATAAAATGAAAATGTAAGCCTCTTTTATTGGTGGCACTGCATCTTAATTGAAAATATTAAAGGCTATTGCTCTCCTACTGTTTTTTTTTCCCTTTTTCTTTTTCTTTTTTTTTTTTTTTGCTTCTCCCTCTCTGTTTAATTGGCTAATCATATGAATTTTTTTTAATGAAATAATCATGAAAGAAAATATGAAGCTAATTTAAATTCAAACTGGATTTGGTGATATTTAAGTGATTATCCCAAAGTAGCAGAGGGTGTAAGAGGCAATAAACATCTGCTACGTTCATGACCATTGGCCTCACTGTTTATGAGCTTGGGAGATATTTATTTCAAGAGACATGCTTCTCTTTGGGTTAGATTGTATTTTTTCCTCTTGTTTTATATTTATTTCCTCCCTTGTAAAATTTTAAAGCAGGAACGGGGTTTTTTTGTGTTTTTTTTTTTCCTTTTCCTCCTCTCTCACCCCATCTCCTTTCACATGAACAACAGAGTGAAATTCAGGTAAATGAGAAACTTTTCCCAAGAAATCTTTCAGCCAGTAGGGATGGGTGGCTTAGTTGTTGCTCCTCTTATGAACTGTGTGAACTACTCCAGGTTTATGGGCTGAAGAAGTTAATAGGAATTCTGTATTGTAGCTGGTTCATTGTCCAGCTGCCATTCAATTGTGTGTGTTGTATGTAATTGCCGAGTGAGGCTGTAACCTTTTCCTTTTCTCTTTCCCTCACATGCAGTAAGCACCAGGGGCAAAGTTGGAGAAAAAGTTGCAGCTGAAAGATGCAGGCAGCTTTCTGTTTTTGTCTTTTTAATGAAGGAAATAGAAGAACAAAATAAAGCAGGCTGTGTTTTGAGATATTCAGAAGAGAACTTAGCTGTTTAGCTGGGGAGACAACAAGAGAGCTGCAAAGAAGTGTTTTTAGGAATAGGCAAAATAGATACTATTTGATCAACTCGTGTAGTACATATTATTTTGAACACAGAAGTGCCTCTTCAGCTCTCAAACAGAATAAGACAATTTCCATGTCAGTGTCCTTTGGAATTTAAAAGTTTGTTTTAGGTGCTTCTCTGGATATTCTTCATTTGAATTAATTTTTTATTTCTTTTATCAATTTTGTCTAATATTACAGAAATGCCATTTAGCAGCAAGCTGTTGGTGAGCATACGGTGACAGAGGGTGTGTTTTAGGGAAGTTCATCCCTAGGATTACAACAGTTTCCAGGAATCACCTGTTGTGAGTAAATTTCTACAGTTTTATAATTTTAAGAGTGAAGGGTCTGAATAAACAACAGATTAAGTCTTCTGGTTTCTACATATAAAGAAAATGGAGGATCCTGTGGCTCTTTTCTGTCAAATTGTATCAGCCTGATATCCTTTAGTTAACTTTGCAGAGACTCTCAGTCAAGAATACATAATGATTCCACACTTTAACTCTTTTACATGTTATATGAAATTTATGTCAGGGGTGCATGCTGTATGAAATATACACAGTTCAGATTTCTTAGTATTTTATTCCTGGTAAGGCTCTGCAACCACCTGCACCACAGAGCAAATTTATCATGCAGAGAAAGAATCTGAAATTGTCCAGAAAAAAAGTCAATTTTCCTTTTTCTGAAGGTATGAAAATGAATGTAAGAAGCTCTGTTATGACCTATAGTAAATGTAACCAGGTCAATATGGATGCTGTAGTAAATACTATGATCTGCTGGCCACTTAGAATTTATTTGGTGAGCCTTTCTGGGTACAGGCCCAGGACTTCAATTTTTCATCATTCATGAGCTCCGTAACTTCTTGATTATTAGAAAAGAGTTGTTGTACACTAAAGTACAGCAGTTGAAATCTTGGGCCACTGTAGAGAGGCAACCAAGAAATTCTGAAGCCACATAAATCTGTGAGATAAAGGCTGATGGCTTACAGATAACTTTCAAAAAATATTCTTTTAAAATTTTTATATTTAACTTTGTCTGTTTGCTTTTACTTTCTTTAGAAATAGGCATAAACACAGAAAAGGCTGAAAAATATGCTGAAGTTAATACTGCAATATTGTCTATGAAAATTTTACTGCTTCTATACTCAAATTCTATTAAGTCTGAGAAACAGAAAAGCTGCTTAATTTTGTAAATGGGAAAATCTAGAAATGAGGGTTCACTTATTGACTTATTATTACAGAGTATGGACTGAGAAACAAGGAAAGGGATGTGTCACAATGTGCTTGGTATTTTGCATGGAAATTTTATGGTCTAATTCCTATGGTAAAAAAAATGAAATGCAGATAATTAGTCCAGATGAAGGAAGTGTTATTATTTGTAATTTACAGACTGGGAGAGCAAAGGCGGAGATCACATCCTTTAAAGTGACAAGAGGCACTGTGGGATCTCTGCTTAAGTGTCCTGAACACAGTACAAAGTGATTTGAACTGTTCACTGAAGATTTTACTGCAAGAATGAACAATTTTTCTTCCCCAAACAACAAACAAACAAACAAACAAAAAATCTTGGAGGATGTAATTGGTGTAATTTCATTTTACAAAGAGAGATAAATCTAAATTTTGAAGTTCACCTCCATATTAGGTTTGTGATATTTTCTAGAAGAGGGAGAAATTAAGAAGTCAAATTGCTAATATTTTTCCCCTGTCTTCCAGGTTTTCTTTCACTTTCCAAAAGATTGATAGTACAAATAAAATGTCATTATGTAATATCACGATAGGTTTAATAAACACCTTCACACAACAGAACGCAGAATGGCAGGCTGACATTGTGAGACGGATTTTTTTGGGAATCTGCTTATTTTTGTTGTTATTGAATTGAGTTTTTTCTTTGTTTATTTCTGTGTGATTATTTTTCGAGGTACAGATAATCTTAAGGCAGAATATCTTGGCATATAAGATGAGGAGCAATTACTTTGCCCCACAAATTTCCAACAGATTGAAACAGAATGTACTTTTGCGAAAGGAAAAAGAAAGAAAGGAAAAAAGACACATTTTACCTCCACTTACATGTAGCTCATGCAAACCTGAACTGCAGCTCCAGGGCACAACTCAAGATTTGATATTAAAGTGTTTCATTTGCAACCAATTATGCTCAGGATTAGATTCCACTGCTGCCTCGCTTAACAGTACAGTACCTTGATTTCAAACAACCTGATAGAGGTTTGTTGGTTTCTTTTTTTTCCCCTCTCCTCTCTCTTTTTCTCCCCTTTTCCTGCCCCTTAGAACCATCTCTGCCTTCATCAAAACAATTCCATTTGTACTTACGAAAGCATTACAGCCAGTAAGCAGAGAGTACAGAATAAGCTTAACCATTGTAGCCTTTTTCCCATCTGAATATCACGAATCTTGTATCTCACCATGGTGTAAGGTCTCTGATTACATCAACCTCTCCAAATTATGCTGAAATGGAGGCCATTCAATTTGCTACAATCAGTAACTTTCGAAAGAGTCCTGCATAATTGATTTCACAGTAATATAGGCACAGGTGAATGAGTTCCTCAGCCTCGTTTATACAATGTTTTCTTTCATTCTAAAGTGCACTATTCAATAGAAATCACATTTTTTTCCCAACAGTTGGCAGGTTAGGCTTTTGTCGTATACAAAGTTGTGAAACAGAAAGAGAGAGCAGGGGGGAAAAATAGTGTAGAAACATGAAAATTGAAATTAATGCCCTGGGTGAAACACTAAATGCAGACAAGCCTTGGGTGAAATGACTTCTCTTTTCTGTGTGTCTCATCAGGGTGGGGAATGACAGAGTCACACAGGATACAAAAACCTGTTGAAATTTAAATGTAGTCCACAAGTGTAATTTGTCGTGGGAGGTGTGGGGTGGGTTGTGTACACGACTTCAAAGCTGAACGTTCATTCAAGGTTGAAAATATCTGGGCTTATCAGCTTATGTTATGGACGCCATGGTGGTGTTGGAATTAGAGAAAAACTTTGGAAGCTGGGTAAATACTGTACCCAGAGACAATTAAAATGGGCAACTGCCTAAACACCAGCACGTGGTGCCAGCTCTGCCATTTTCTCCCCTTGCGTGCAGCCAGTCACGCTGGTTATTGCTCAGTGGACCGAGGTCATTAGCTCCAAAGTTGGTCTTCCTACTCTATAGATCTGTGGTTGAAACTTCATGAACGAGATGCGTCACAGAGTGTGTAGGCTTGCCTGAGTGCTTCCTGCTGGGAAAGAAATAAGGGTAACAGCGGAAAACAAACAAAAAAAACCAACCAAACAAAGAAGTGGATGGAGGAGGGGAAGGAGGGAGGGAGAGGGGGAGGGATAGATAGATAGATTGATAGATAGATAGATAGATAGATAGATAGATAGACAGACAGACCCAGGCAGCAAATGTGAAACATTAAATTATTGGGATATGGAAAAGTGTTTAGGCTATTGAAAGTAAAATTAAGGTGCTGATGGATATTTCCAATATAAATACAAGGTAGGAAAATTAGATAGGATTTTGCACATTTTGAACATTAAAAAAGAAAAAAAAAAGATCCTTTAAGTTGAGAGAAAAACAAGCACATCTCTAAGAGCAATCAATCTCATCTACAAAAGAGCTCATTCCAGATGGACCAAATAATGGTTTTGAGCTGCTGAAACCCAGCTAACCATGTCATACTTGAGGTCTGTATATCTAAATTTAAGCAAGAAGGATCCTGTGCCAAGAGGTTGATGTACATTACACAGAAGGAAATATGGGAGTGGTAATACAAAAGGCTCACCAATGGATTAGGTTACCTTTCACCTGCGTCTGTTGTGTTCTTGTTCTCCCAATGTTCAGAGATCAACTGCAGGATTTATTGTTCTCATGAGATTTGTGTCTGTATCTGTACAGAGTTTTGTGCGTGTGGATGTGTGTGCACAAATTCACTGCGAAAACAAAAGGTTGCCTGTGAGCAGTCTCTGTTTAGGAAGAATGCAGCTGCCTCTGTATATTAGTACTCCCTTTTCTGAAGAATTAGAGGGTTTATGTGCTTTGTGCCACAGTTTGATTACGAAACAGTGAGGAAACATGTTCACTCTATTCAAATCTAAGAAGCACTAAAGTTTATGCTGCTTAAATCACTTCTAAATCTGAACTATTTGGATCTCTGAATTTTATGATAATATTAACAGAGCTTCTGGTGAATCCCATTAATTTTTTTTGTATTGTTTAATTTTACATGAGTAAATATAATTACTCCTTTTGTCAGAAGTTCTAATACCAATTTATAATTCATGGAGTTAATTATGTTAATGAGGAGGTAATCATTTCTCAACTCTCTCCCCTGTAATTTTAAAGGATTTTGATTTTTTCCCTCTCTCATTCTCACCTCTCCTTTTACAATTTCTCTTCCAGCCATGAAGTGGGAGCATACACAATTCATCTGTGATATAATTATTTACCATGGCAACAGTTTGTGAATGGGATTGTGAAGTTGCAAATAGCTAAAAAGAAGCTTAAGTAGAACAGGCTGAAAAAATTATCCTTTTCAAAACAAGTGAAGAGTCCTTTGAGGTCAGGAAAGCTTTTGTCAGTCCAGTATGTTAAAACAGGAGGAGGTGAAAAGCACAGTTTTGGGGCTTCTTTCTCCTCCTTTGCCAAAACCTTTGGTAAAATCTGATGAACAAATGAAAATAAGTACTTTGCACATGTTTGTGTATGTGCAAATTTGTTTTGGGAAGTGTCTGTGTGACTGACAATAAAGAACATTTGAAGAGACTTGCAATGACAAGCCCTGAATCTGACAGTGCCCAGCAAGAATGAGAAAAGTTTTGAAAGACCAAATATTGAAAAATGATGGAAAAGAGTGTAATACTTGTGGTAGTTGATTTTTCTTGTTACATTTCTGAGATGAACAGACAGCTAAAATTCACACTGATATGCAAGACCCCCTAATTTTAGAGTCTTAGAAGAAGATAGACAAAATCTGTTGAAAACTACTGCCATAGCAGTTGTATTTTGCTTGAGGCTGCTGTTGACAAATCTTTCCCTACAACCCATCCTATTCAATCATCTATTGGGTATTTTAGTACTGCTGCTTCAGAATCAAAGAAATCTATTGATGTTCTTCAAAGGCACACTGAGCTGCACGTGAAAAGAAAACAATAACAACAAAAACTCATCCAGATTCACCACAATTTACAGTTTACCCACCTAGGAGTAGAGTTAGGTGCCATATTTATCCTAACTCACAGCCATAATGATTTAAGAATCATAGTATTTCAGAGGAATAGATAAAAAGCCATCAATAGAATTCAGTGAATGTTAATTAATCTGGGAACACTTTGAAAAGTCTCCTGCCCAGCTGGTGGCATGAAGGGGGTTTTGTAAGATGTATGTCCAGCTTCCTTTAAAAGTCAGTCCTGATCTGCCTCTGTCCTGGAGAAGTGCCTGACTGCCCGTGGCAGGTAAGCTGAGTCCCAAACAATAAAAGTCTTTTCATTGACACCAGTGGAGCTAGGATCACAGCCAGTGAATTAATATGGAAAGAAGTTTACATAGAAAAACACTGATTTTCTCAGGAAATCATGAAAGATGAGATTTTTATGACAAGTAATTATGTTTTCTAATGGTACTACTCAATAGGACCCTTGCAGAACCTTCTTGAAGAACAGAAGAGAGGCAGAGGAAAAAGAGCATTGATTCTAACTGCCCTGTCTGCTCTGAAAACATCTGGAAACAATCCTGAACAACCTCAAACAGAGGAAAAACATATCATCCCCTGGTGAAGGAGCATGTGATGCTTGGTTTCCCGCGGTTTTGTGGTGTGTTGTTGGGCTCTCTGACAAGAGATGAGCTCTGACTGAAGATTTTCCTGAACATGAATAGACATTAGTAAAATTTGGATCTCAGCACTGATTTTCTCGTTTCTCCTAACAGGTGAATTTGCATGGTTGCTACTCCCTTAAAGGGTCAAAAGGTGGATTCTGACTTCCTTTATTATCCTATTTTCCTAGGACCTGAATATTTTGTCATCACTACATCGGATAGTTGAAATGAGATTATTAAGAGGTGGATGAGTAGAAAGATACGCATTTATAAAAAACATTATCACTTAAACTTGAATTTTATCTTTTTTTTTTTTTTTGGTTGCATGAGATGTTTGTTTGTCATGTTGTCGTGTTTAGTTTTGTTTTCTCCTAACAACAGAATTCTTTATTTTTTCTCAAAGTGTTACCTAAGCTTGACATAAAATCTGGGATTTGTTTGATCTGAGTCTGTGGCAAATTTAAGGACCTGTGTTTCCCACGTCATGGATTGGAGTGGAAATAATTACACAATGGAAGAGGCAGTTTTCCAGATTCCTGTAAGTAGGGCTTGACAGTCAAATTTACAGCTGTGTTTAGGTTGTGAAGGTGCAGGGAGGCACCTAACAGGGTTTACAAAAATACATAACCGCTTTTGGACAGAAAATGCAATCATGAACCTAACTCGCCTAATTGCATTTCTAGATCAACTTCAGGTGTTTATTTACATGTTTTGATATATTGTAAAAAAACCGACCTTCTATTTCTACCAGTGAAATATTGTTGGGTTTCAAGCAATAATTCTGAGCACAATGAAATACATTTTTTGTGTGTGGGTGTAGAAGGTGCCTTTTGCATGAATCTAAAAGGTGTCTGTGTACTGTTGGGCACAAAATTTTATAAGTATGTACTGATATTCATCTATACTCATGGAACAGACACTAAAAAAACCAAGAAAACAATTACTTCTAAGAAGTTTCCATGCAAAATAAAAAGAAAAGAAAAATGCTTTCCAAGACAGAAGAAAATGTCCTGCTAACTTATTGCTTTGTGCCCCAGATTATGTTGATTTTGGTAATTCACTGTTCTGTGAGTGGACAAACTATCTTCATTATAAAAGAAGAAAGTGCATGGGTGTTCATGAGTCTTGCAGACTCAGTGTCAAAGAAAATGTGAAAGTTTACACGGCTTTCAACTGTTTGCTGCAAAACTATCCACAGGAAGAAATGACAGCACATTTCCAGCTGAGGAAAAGAGATGCAGCATTCAAGTGTCACTATCAATACTGATTTAATTGCTGTATGTATATGAGAAAAAAAGAACAAGCCTCTACTGACACAACAATGAAAACTCGCCTTGGAAAGGCCACCTCATTGCCATTTAAAAAAAATAAGAAAAAAAGGAAAAATGTTTTTCCTTGGCTTGGAGTTCTTCTCCAGGGATCAGGACATCAGACATAGTTTTTCTAACACCTGGACAATGCTTTTTCATTTCTATTTCTAAACATATCAGATTTATGTTGCAAAGCAATGCAGATTTTAGGATGTGAAGAAAAGGTTCCCTAAAGATAAAGGTTCTTTATCTTAAAGTTAATGAGAAAAGTAATAAGAAGAAAAATTTTCTGCAAGGGCACAAGGCATGAGGGAAGATCTTGAGAAGTGTTTATATGACATATTTCTTGTTCACTCATGACAAGACAACTGATATTATGAGTTTCATTTTTTGTTCATGGATCTCAGAAAGAGAGAAAGAGGGAGGTTTTGGTGCTTGTAGTGGTCAAGTGATATTTAGAGTCTTCATGGGCCTCCACATCTATTTTAGCTGCTTTTTTTTTTAGGTTTTTTTTTTTTTGTTATTTTTATAAATATTGGGGCCAAGAGAAAAGTTTTTCGGCATTCCTTCTTTTTCATTTATTTGGAAATTCCATGTATTGGGGCTAATGCTTTTACAAGCTTCATATGGATATTTTATATTAAAAGTAGGCTTCTTTTCATGGTGGCTTCTCTAATGAGTCATTTCTCCTTTCTTTATTTCTCATTTAACTCACTTGAGTGTTATAAAGGGATCAAATCTACCTCTGTGGATGTTTCTAAGACTTCAGGCTTCTCTTTAAGTTCAGTATTTTCTGCTCTTTAATGTGTATTGCCCATCATTACACGCTTTGCATTGCGTCATTTTATTTAGTAGTACTTGAGAGATTGGTAGAAGTAGATATGGTAAGCTTAGATAATATTAGACTTCATAAAGACGCGTAGTTGATACACATAATATAAAAGTTAATAAAGCCACATGTATTTTTAATTCACTATTGATGTCTGAATTCTTGAAAAGAGGAGAAAACAAGTCTTAAGAATCCCTGTGAATGGCTAAAATATGTTTGTAGACAGTTTCTGCAACACAAGATGAGTGATTTAGAACAAGCCTTATTTAATGCCACTCTGTAAAATTGTGCCACATAAGATAGAAGGCATTCGTTCATAGTAATGGAAGAAAGTTTTTAAATACATGGGAAACATAAAGGAACAGTTGACGTGACAACAAAACATGTCAGAAGCACTTTAAATAGTAACGAGGTCAGTACTTTGTATTCAACAAAGATAAACACAGGGACAGGGAAGTATGTTTTCCTATGCAAGAGGGAAGGGAAGAGTTTTCTGTGAAAGGATAAAGGAGAGATGCATATGATCCCTGTAGTCACTGAAGTGACTATAAGGTCACTGTCCACTTCAACAACAATGGCTTTTAAGACTTCTTCATGTCTTAAAACTATTTTTTTAATAAAAAATGAAACTATCAACTTTAAAAATACGAGACAATCTTTTTGAAGTAAAATTCTAAAGTGAAAATGTCCTTGAATAGCTGGTGTTAGATCACTTCAGAGACAGTCACTGAACTCTGAACTAGGACCGAACACGTAGGGACCTTGGTAAATTCCCCGTGCTGATAGTCAAGGTGTAAACTGAGTGCAGAACTATTACAAGTTTCCAGAGCAGGGAAATAGGAGTTATCATGTAAGAAAGAAAAAAGAGACCTTTGGCTTGAAAAATTAGACCATCATATTAATCTCTCGGGAAGAAGGAGACAACGAGATTTTTAACGACATCAAGGGACTGAGAGGCAGTAATGAGAATTTATTAATTGGGATTTATAATGTTGACACAAGAGATGGATAAAAAACGTTTCAGGGTCTGGGTTATGTTTCCAAGAAGATGTTACTTATTTCTAAAAATAGGAGCGAATTAGTTCTTTTAAGCAATACTGGTAGAAAATGATGCGGCCAAGTTGCGCTGACTGAGTGTTCCATAATATCGACAGACAAATAAAACCGAATGTCAGTAAGGAAGAAGAGATCTTTTTCTCCACCCACTTCTGAATCAGGCGTCATCTAAAGGACATTATCCACCAGTTGAGTTATTGATAGGTCTTTTGATATAAGACCGAGAATAGGCATCAAGATTCAAGAAGGCTGGGTGATGGTAATTGTTGTTCTTATTTCCTTTTACAAAGCAAATTTAACTTCAGTGTGTAAGTTGCCAGGAAAACAAGTCTTTTATTTTAAGATATGGCAGAAACCAAGTACCTCACTCTTTTGTAATTTTCTAAGAATAATTGGTCACCATAATCTTCATCTCCATTTTGCTCATTTGGTTTTTTATTTATTCTTGCAGTCCTTTTTCCAACATATTATTCATTGTCTGCACATGATCCACATTTGATTAATATTTATTTAATCCTGCAATGCTCTAAATGGCTCGATTAAATCCTGTCTTCCCTGCAAGCACTTTGGCAGTCAGCATTTTTGAGAAAATCTTGTGGTTACACTGAGGAGGGAGACTTTGAAATAATCTATCTTCTCTGTTCTCTTGACAAATATTAAAGATATCAAGGAAAGGAAGGTAAGGGCAGTTGGGAGGGGAAGAGGAAAAGAAAAGACGAATGGACTATCCATTATATCAGTTACATATACTTAGGCATGGTGTAAGCGTAACTACATATCAGTTCATTCTTTAGGAATGAATTATTTCAGGAGTGCGTTATCAGTAATACTAGGATCATTGTAGATCTCAGATACAGGAAATAGACTGGGAGCATAAAGCCTGGACGGCATTTATAGGTGAAAGGATTGAAGATGTCTGCGCAAAAAAAGAAGCAAAAACCAAAGCTCTGTTTGAGCTCAGTATTTCTTTGTGATGGACTTAATGTTGTATCATATGTTTTAGAGACAACCATAAAAGCAAGGCCAAAAGTAGGTATGTTCTGAAGGACTTCCCTTGGTATAGCCCCTGCTGTATAACTAGCCAAGTTTTGTGACCTGAAAATTGCACTCAGACAACCACACTTTGTAGTGATCAATACATCCTCCTTAATTGAACATGTTTAAAACTACTTTAAATCAAACATTTATGCTGCTGATATCAAAAGATCTTATTAGGTGAAGAGCTTCACATTTTATTAAGATGGTGCATCCAGTAATGGATTCTATTTTTTTTAATTAAATTCTGTTATTCAAGTTATTTCATTGAATGACATAGAATAAGAAGACGTAGACTAGAGCTAAGACAAGACTGAGACTAGATAGAGACAGAATGAAAAGTAGAAATAGATATTTCACTTGGAGAAACCTAAAATGAATGATTTAGGTCCAACTGCCGTGACCAGTTCAGGGTCGCATAAGAAGGTTGAACATTTGAGATTCATGGCGAATTCCAAATGGCCATTTTAAAGACTGGGACAGGCTTGGGCATTGCTCACTCTCTAGAGAAGCCTAAAATTTCAAGTGTTTGACCACATCGAAATCAATCTTCAGTAAAAATGCGCTTCCTAGACATGTCCTAATAAAGATCTCCCCTGGTGAAGTTTTGAAAACTTTCCACACTTGCTCTGGATAGGACAGAGGAGAAGAGAGGGCAGCACCTCTCTCTCCACAACCCTCCCAGGAGCAAAAAGGTCATCCCCGCGCAGCCTTCTGTGTGCTCTAAACTAGGCCAAATCCCAAACAGTCCTCAGTCTGCTCCTCATAGAAACGTTCCTTCCAGCCCTGTCACCTGCTTTGTTGACCTACCTCTGGACTGTTCAAGGCTTTCACATACCTTCCTTAAAGCTGTGGGCCCAGAACTGCACAGAGGACTCAAGGTGAAACACGCACAAAGGAGGCACAATGAAAATGACAGCGGGAGGATGAATATCCTCCTCTTCTGACACAGCTGGGGATGCTGAGAGTTTAAGTGAGATGCAAACCAGGACGGGATTTGGCCCTGCAGTCAGACGACGACTCCGCAAGATATCCCCTTTCTGTAGGGCTGCTCTGCGCAGCCACTCATCTCCCAGTGTTATAAATTGGTGCCAGGCATTACTGGCTACTCTGTCCTAAAGGTCAGAAACCAGTATTCTTGACTTTTTTAAATTTCATCCCATTAATCAATTGGTCCCCAATACTCCACCAGTCTAGATCCCACAGACTCAATTTTCCTCATCAGGTCAAGAGCACCGACCTGTCAGGCCCAACATATTGTCTCTAAAGGCTCTGCTGTGGTTTAAAAAAATGCCAAAAATTTTAGCACCGGGCCCAGTCCTGGCAGTAAAAAGTACTGATATAAGACGGTCTCACTTTAAGCTTAACTTAAAGCCGAAGGCCTATCCCCACACTGTCTGTGAGGACTGAAGAACAACATACCGGAGAGCCGTGATCCCATATTTTTAGCACTCCTTCTCAAGGTGCTCTGAAAGTAACCGCTTTTTGATTGACACTCAGCAAACTTTAGCTGTAACAAATCACTGTATGAAGAAGCACGTTTGAAAGAGTTTGCATTCTGAAAAAAAAATTATTCCCCAACGTTGTCTACTTACACTGTGAGCAGTCACAGAGTTTAGTAGTTCAGGTTCTTTTTCGTTTGTAACTGAAATGTTTCGGCAAGCAAAGAAAGAGTGTTTACTTCTTTAGACGACTTTCATGCATGTAGAATTATCCAGAAGCGTAAAGGGGGAATTCAAAGCAAGGAGGAGTTTCTGTTCCTGAGTTCTTAATGGTTTAACATTCTTTACATAAGACTTGTAAATTAAGTCAGGGGATGACAAGAGGTAAATCATCCATACATTCATTACTCAGAGTGCTTGGACTAAAGAAGATATGAAAAATGGCCTGTGCCACATTTCTGCCTGGTCCTAAAGTGCTGAACTTTATTTGTGTGTTTATGAAATCAATAGAAATCATAGGAAGTAGGTGTGTAGCTTGAAAGAGGAGCCATTAGAAGATGCACCGCCAGTGAGGAAGCCAAATGCACCGGTTGCCATGTTGGCAGGGGAAAAGCACGCTGTTCCACATAGACCCGAAGTTACTTCAGAGCCCAATCAACGGTTGGCAGTCTGTCTTAGGAGAGACACCGGGTGCGGAGGGTTCGGAGGTCCCCGACACGAAATGTCTGAGGAAGAGAGCCTGTTCCAGTGTCTCACCCAACCTCAACAGTAAGAAGAATTTCTTCTCGAACATATAATCCTAAACCTATTCTCTGGTTTAAACGCGTGTCTCTTGTACTGTCACCTGCACATCCTTGGTAGAAAGGAAGTCCTGTCGTCCCCATCAATGTCTTGTCTCAGGTTAGGCTGTTTAGATACTGGAAGAGACAGAAAAGAATTCTCCTCAAATCTTGTCTTCTCCAGGTAGGAAGAGGACAGCCCTCTAGTTTCTCTCAGCCTGTTCTCCAGTAGGTGATTCCACGCTAACGGATCGTGGAGATGCTTTCCAACAGGTCTTGTGTATGGGAGGCAGCCTGGATTTTGTAGCAAAGGTCAGGGGAGGCGAGTACAGGGGGGTAGAGTGTTCGGAGGTGAAGGAAAGCTTAGAGGAGCAGGCCAGAGAGAGGCTTCCACCAGTGGTCCAACAAAGCCAATGCTAGCGAAGGGGCTACAGGAAGGAACCCACCAACTGGGCCAACGGACCTGAGGCCAATGCGAGGAATAACAATAGTAATGGGCCAAATCTGTGAGTGAACGAATTTAAGAGGAAGAAATCTTATTGCAAGGAAAAGCAGGTGTAATTGTGGCCAGGAGAGAAGAGAAGAGAGTGAAAATATGTGAAGGAAAAACTCCGCAGGCACCGAGAAGGCCAAGTAGAGAAGAGAGGGGAGGAGGAGTGCTGCCAAGTGAGGCCAGAGGCAATGAAAAAGATTTTCCCCTGGGCGAGAGCCATATGTGGTGCAGAGTAAAGTGAATGAAGCATCTGTGGCCGGCCTGCATCCCAAATGGAGGATTCCCAAGGAATGCAGAGATCCACCCACAGCCCATGGAGGGACAACCACAACTGGAAGCAGGTAAATGCCACATGAATTCCCTGTGAACCAGTTGGGAAACACATGCTGGAGCAGGCTCCTGCCAGGGAACCATGCAGACCTCATGGGGAGGTGAACCCATGCTGGAGTAGGTTTCCTGGCAAGGACTTGTGGAGGGACCCGCACACGTTGGAGCAGGCTGTGCCTGAAAGGACTGGCATATGCACCTATGGAAGAGTGACCACAATTGCGCAGTTTGTGGACAAGCTGTTGCCCTGTGGGAGATGGACCTCACACTAAAGAAATTTGTGAATTGTCTTTCATGGGAAGGGCCCTCTCTGGAAGCAAGGGAAAGACTTCCGTTTCCCCTGAGCAGAGCAACAGAAACGTATGATGAATGACCATAGCCCACATACCGAGAAAGGCACGTTACCAGGAGCTGCAACTGCTGTGGGGAGGAAGGGAAGATGAAGAGAGTGAGAGAAAAGTGGAGGAGAGATGAGGGAGGGAGAGGAAGGTGTATATTGTAGAGCATATTGGAGAGGTTACGTTATCTCGAGTTATCGAAGAAGGAGAGAGAGGAGAGCTGAGACTCAGTGATGATGTTTGTTGTATAGATAAGGCATAGTGGTCAAGTACCAGTGAGAGGCCAAAGTCTCTTTGCCTGTACTGGTATTTGAGTGGAGAGATAAGCGTATTGGTACTTATCTCAAACTCATACAGAACCTTATGCGTTTAGTAAGATGTTGTCTCAGTCTTCTGTACAGTTGCAGAGGGGAGTGAGAGGAGGAGGTGGCTCTGTGGGTGCCTGGCAATGCCAGGCCAGTGTCAACAAGGAGCAGCACCACAGGGCCCAGAGCTGGAGCCATGTACATTGCCAAGTGGGACTCTCACAAGAGCAAGAGGGGGAGAATCATGTCCCCTTGACCTGCTGCATGCTTCTCAATACAGCCAAAAGATTTGATTGACCCTTATCTGGTTGCAAGCAATACGTTGCTGAGCCATGTTGGAAGTTTTCATCCACAAACACCCTGAGGTTCTTTTCCCTGGGGCTTCCTCTTGATCCATCCACTGCCCAGACTGTGTTTGTCTTGGGACTGCCTGGCCCCAGTGCAGGAGACCTGCACTTGGCTTTGTTGAAGCTTTAATGAGTACACACAGGCCCACCTCTCTAGCCTGTCAAGGTCCCTCTGGATGCACCCTTCCCTCCAGTGGCATGGCAAGAAGCTTGTGTCATTGGAAAACTTGCTGAGGGTGCCACTCATGGACCAATGTCCATGTCACCCACGAAAATGTTAAAAAAATCCTGGTCCTAAACTGTCCCCTGAGGAAGCACCCCTCATCACTGGTCTCGCAACTTGGCCATCAAGCTGTTGAGTGCAAAATCCAGCCGAGTTTTAGTATCCACTGATTGGTCCATCACCGATCAAATCCAATGTCAGCTTTTTTTGCCAGTTTATGAGACAAGGATTGCATGTGGGAAATGTAAATGCCTTATAGAAGTCCAGGTAATGACGTCAATTGCCTTCCCTTGTCCCACCCAACTGGCAGTAGCCCCAAAACTGTCAGGCCTTATAATTGCCTCCAGTGAAGCCATGTGAAATGTCACCGAATCAACAAAGTTATTTTCCATGTGGCCTTACACAGTTTCCGAGGAGCTTACTCCCATGATCTTGCCAGGCACTGAGAGCTGTAGTTCCTGGGGTCCTCCTTATTTCCCTTTTAAAATAATATTTCTATGGAAAATGCGGTAATACACATAAATAAATATAAAATAATAAAAATGTTTTGCTGAAACTGATCCTAAAGTGAGCACTAGCACATTGATGAAAAGCTAAAAAATATTTACTCCCATTTAATTTCATTCCCAAATACTTTCTTGTGAACTATAATCCTAATTTTTGAAATGTCAACTCACTGCTTTCAAACAACTTCAAATTATAAAGAATAGAAAAATAATTTAAGGTCAACCTGTGCCTGCATTCTAGTTCTCTATCTTGTGCCCAGAGCATATGGCGGAAGTCCTGATCTCTGCAACAGTAAAATCCAAAATCTTGTAGAGTTAATGAAATCTGATCAGCTACAATAATTATTTTAATGTTTTAGTGGGTGTGATATGCAATTCAATTAATTGATATTTGTATGCCAAAATAAAACCCTGGTCACAGACAGTCAGAAGATTTATCTTGACAAATGTCCCACTTACATGTTTTCAACTTCGTCTTCTGTACTGAAAGGATATTTTGAATCTTTGAAAGCAGTATGTTTTGATTGTATTAGTCCTGAACTGCATCTAAACTACAAGAATAGCAATATTGTCATTCCAGCGTTCTTGTCCTGAATCTGAAGTGGTTTAAAACTGTGATTGCAGAAATGGTGTTTTGAATTCTCTTTTTAAGGAGAGAGAAATCCGGGAGTTGCCTAATGGATGAATAAACAGCTTTTAGTAATTTTGGTGATGAGAAAGGATTTTTGAATAGCCAGATATTTGAAATGTTCATAGGAATAGCTTTAAATGCTTGAGAAAGAATCTACTAGAAACTTGAATCACCTGGCAGAAACTCTGACACATTTGGATCTTATAAAATACGTAAGGTGGATAAAAACTTCTTTTGACCTTGTGGAACAGAATTATGTCAGCAGTCTAACCCAAGCGAAGAGGAAGAGCATTTGAGTCATGATTGGCTGTATGGGCGAGGCCGACAACTGCAATTTAAGGTATCAACGTGGTAATAACTGAATTTACTAGGAGAAATAACATATCAGAAGATAATTTGCATCTGCAATTCTGCCGAAGTAAATTACTCAGTGATTCCGTGTCAAATACAATCCGTGAGGAGTATTTATTTAAGACCGGCCTAAAAAATTGTAATGGAGGGCTGAGGGTAACATGTCAGACCTTGTAATGGCTACTATCTAGAACGTCTCACACTGTAAGCTCGAAGCTTGGTATTAAGTCAACCCATGAACTGACAGAAAGTCACTGGGAACAAAGATAGATGAAAAGGAGGAGCTGGAGACTAACATAGCTCAGATAGAGAGAGCAAACACTAAAGCGCTCAATCCTGAAATATATAAAGACTTAGAACAATGATACGTAAATATAAATATGGTGGTGTTGAAGAAAGACGTAGCATGAGGAGAGGAAATTTTGATAGAGAGGCAGCAAGGTATCATATACAAAAATAGATTTGGCGTAACCTGCCAGGATCCCATCGAAGAGTTCTTGAAAGGAATATCCATATGGGTAATTGGAAAAGACGAGGCACAATTGAAGACAGAAACGAGAAGATTGTCCTTCAAGCTGGCTGAGATTCCAAAGCAGGTCCTCTAGAAATCTATTAAGACTATTGACCAGGGAAAACAACCGAGAAATTCCAGTTGCCAGAAACAGTGGTTTTATGAGGAACATTAAATGAAATCGAAAACACGACTAACGAGGAAAAGGAAAAAGGAGAAACCTATATGATAGTGAGTATGTTCAATTAATGTGTCTGTATTGTGAAGCAAAATACACTTCCACAAGGAAAAAGGAAAAAACGGATTTGCTATGAGGGAGAATACTGATTCGTGAACAGTAGGACTTTGTTTCCTGAGATGGAGGTAAGCAAGAAATCAATTTCCAACTGCTGGAACATAGTTATTGGGAGTAAAAGCTGGAAACGTCTTGTAGTGCCTGCAATATGGGTCCTAACTGGGAGTAGATAAAGAAGCTCAGAGTATAATTTTGAAATTGACATTCAGAGCGAGAGCTGAGTAAGACGAGGAAATGCCATGAAAGGCTTGTGTGGCTTTATGTCTTTTCCTCAGAGGAACAGAAGTTGGAACATAGCTGAAGCCTGAAGATCATTTCCTGGACTGTAGTGTCAACAAGAAGTGGATTTGTGGTTGTAAGCAACATTTTAGAGTAACAAGCACTAATGGGTAAAAATTTCTGAAATTTCAATGGAAAATGGTTGTTTTTTTTTGTGGACTAACGCTTTAGGAAGAAACTGAACTTAAGTACGCTTAGTTGAAAGACAAAAAGGCAAATGAATAACATGCGCTTGTGACTGTTCATAAAACTGCAAGAATATTAGCTCTGTTTTTAGACCACTCCAAGCCTTGCACTCAGTGATGAAACGGAATATTGCTTTGGGAGATTTTAGGCATGAAAGCAATCCAATGAGCAAAAAGCACAGAGGCTGAGCCAGGTTGCCTCCTTGCAGCTCACCACAGAAGAGTTTATTACATCCGAATTGTTTCCACCTGTTTTCCTAAACATTCCACACAGAGCACACTGCAGGCACTATAGTTTCCACACTAAGTAAAAGCTGTAATATAGAGTTTAAACAATTGCTTCTAGTTAAATAATTCAGTAGAGGAAATATTCTAAAAAAACCACTTAAATTTTATGTGGGGGTCACAAAGAAGGCCTCAGTACAATGTTCTAGTTTGTGAATTCAACTTACATTCTCTAAAAATGTAACGGCCAGGAGTGAGACTTAAACAGGAGGGACTGTAAGTCAGCAACACACAATTTGAATCTACGCAGAAGCCACCCCATGCCTCTCTCCGTTAGCACAGCAGTATTTTAAGTACTAAATTTATTCTTATGTTTTAGTTTGCTTGGTTATAAGCAGTTTTTGAAAGCAAGCTTTATAGTCACAAAGATAGGTGTTTTTTTTGGTCTCTGATTTACTAAAAATAAATGTTGAAGAGAAAGCTAGCAAAAGGGAATCCCTTGTCACTGAGAAATCTTTTCTGCATTTCGAGAGGAACACTGAATTTCCGAATTGCATAAGCAAGACAACCTCTTAATTGTTTATCATACAAAGTAGGACATGTCTTTATTGGCAGTGAACAGTTTGGAGTTGCTGTTAATCAACATTTATGATAAACTTTTTCTTGAACGCCTGATATCCTCTTTCTGAGAATAGTAAATCTAAATGAGTGATTATTTACTCTAACATAAACCCAACATCCTGGGAAAGTCAATTTTCATGTTGAAAGTTCAGGGGATAAGTATTAAATAATTTACTTTAGAAAGGAAAAATGCCATAAACAACGCTGTAAATTCAAAACATGAAGGTGGTTACAAATAAGACTGAGGAAAAGAAAAAAAAATATTTGTAAAGCAGTATTAGAGTTTATATTTTCTTAACACGAGATTTTATAAAAATAAAAAAGAGAGAGTATAGTTTAAGTATAACAAAAGAGAAATATAAAACAGTAATACTTAAGACACAAAAACGAATTTAAAGCTAGAGTGGCTATCCATGATAATTAAAAGTGCATGAGCTGCTAGTAATACTCAACTGCAGGGAAGACAAGATGGGGATCCTCTTAATTCACATTGCATAAATACGCAAAATTTGGAGTTAATAAAAGAAAAAAAGAAAGAAAGGAAAGAAGAAAAGAAAGAAAGAAAAGAAAGAAAGAAAAAGAAAAGAAAAGACAAAGAAAAGAAAAGAAAGAAAGAAAGAAAGGAAGATGAGAAATAGAAAAGAAAAGAAAAGAAGAAAAGAAAGAAAGAAAAGAAGAAAGAAAGAAGAAAAGAAAAAGAAAAGAAAAGAAAAAGAAAGAAAAGAAAAGAAAAAGAAAAGAGAAAGAAAAGAAAAAGAAAAGAAAGAAAAAAGAAAAAAAGAAAAGAAAAGAAAAGAAAAGAAAAGAAAAAGAAAAAGAAAAAAGAAAAGAAAGAAAAGATACAAGAAAAGAAAAGGAAAAAAAGAATAAGAAAAGAAACAAAGGAGAAAAGAGAAAGGAAGAAGAAAAGAGAAAAAGAAAGGGAAAAGAAAGAGAAAAGAAAAGAAAAGAAAAGAAAAGAAAAGAAAAAGAAAGAAAAGAAAGAAAAGAAAAAGAAAAGAAAAGAAAGAAAGAAAAGAAGAAAAGAAAAGAAAAGAAAGAAAAGAAAAAAAGAAAAGAAAAGAAGAAAAGAAAAGAAAGAAAAGAAAAGAAAAGAAAGAGAAAAGAAAAGAAAGAGAAAAGAAAAGAAAAGAGAAAAGAAAAGAGAAAAGAAAAGAGAAAAGAAAAAAAAGAAAAAGAAAAAGATTTAGCTTCTAAGGAAGGGTTGGGATTTTTTTATTTATTCATTCTTAATTGTCAGCATGACTGGAAGTAGCTAATTGTTTTACATCTTAAGATATTGCTCTTCCAAGAGCTAGTTCGCTGTATGCAACTGTTTAAAGCATTTGAATATGCTTTCTGTGTGCACGGTTTTCTGCTTCAGTGTCCTCCCTTGGCTGCCTTTTCCTGGCCTCATTCTTTAATGCAAAGGACATTTGCAATGAAAATGGGATCTCTGCTTCTTAACAGTTCATCTGCTCCTGCCTGCTCATTTCCCCACCTGAAGTCACAATCCTCCACTTGTGACCTCACTGCAGGTTGCTGTGGTGAGAGGATTATGTTGTTGCAAATAGAGGTTTATAACTTCAGGAAGAGAATGAGCAGCCAGAGCAGATGGACTCTTTTGAAATGAAGATCCTGTCTTCATGCAAATGCTGTGAATGATAAAAGGACGAGAGGGAGAAGTGGCAGAAATTACACAAGCAGGATTGTTTCTAAATACAGAGCACAATTATCCGTTGTCCCATTCCACGTCTGGAGCAGGGTTAATAGGAGAGACCCTGTAAGTCCTGGGGTGGTTCAGAGAAGCGATCAGCATTTGCACACATTTTAAAGTAACCTTCAGACAGCTCTGATACGTCCCTTAGTACTGCTTGTGTCTGCCTGCTATTTTGGGTGATACCAGATTTAAATCAGGGTAGTCTGCTGAAAGGAAAATAGCACAAGTCTTTATAGCTTGAAATAAGAACCAATTACCACAATCAGGAACTGTAACTAACTCACATACTTTGAGGCTTAGGCTCACAGAGGGATGTTGGGCAGTGAGTCACGCTGGCAGTGAGGACCATTCCAGGAGAACTGGGGGGCAAGTTACTCAGAAATGGGTAGACTTTCTGGTGAAGCAGTTTTCTAAGCCATGTTTGTATGATGCCATGGGTATTTTGTTTTAAAGGTATGCAGCCTCACTCAGCTTGATGCAGGTGCCTGATTCAGTGCAACTCCTGCTTGTTCGATTGTGTCCAAATAGTTGCATTAGCACAACTCTGAGCCTGAGTTATAAATTCCATCTCTTCAGTAGCTGAAGCAGCAAAGATTGCTTCCACTTATGGTCAGCTTGGGTGCCTGAGTTTGCATCCCCTGTGCCATGCTCATTGTGTGAATATGCCTAGAGACATACTTTTAACCCAGTGTACTGCCTAATTATGCATTTGAGAATGAAATGGCCTTCATCTGTTTAACAAGCCATTAGATCCAGAACATCCTTTAGCCTTGCTGGTGAGAGTGATCACCAAACTCAGGGGCTGCTTGTTACTACAGACCTGCAACCATCAATTCTCCTGAACTATTTAAGGCACACAAAAACACTGTTATTGACACTTGGAGCAAAAATCTATGCTTTCTTACCTCCCAGCATGTGAGACCTAACAGGTTATCAGTGAAGACGCATGAAATTATTCTGCAGTTGAGGACTGGACATGCCACAGTGTTCTCCTATTGTTTGGACAGAGATCCACAGGCTTTCCCAGTGATCCATGGCTCCACAGAAGCCAGATCTTAATGGCAAGTTGTCTGGCTGTGTGAACACATGGGAACATGGAGCAAGCAGAGCAGACCAGTGACACTGTTCCCTTTGCTGTGACATGTGAGCCAGGAGCCAGACACTGAGTCTTCTTTTTGAAATGTCTGCCTGAACATATCTCAGTTTTCAGCTGGTTCAAACTCACAAGAGTGAGCTGGTAGTAAGTTTTGGAGACAAAGAAATAGAGAATTATCTGCTCTGCAGCCACATAAGAAATAAGTTCGGGCTAAGTCAGATAATTGAACTACAGTTTTACTCAATCACTGCTTCACTGTCCCTTTCCCTTCTCTTCTATTGCTTTCACATCTGATTTTCTGCAGAAAGCTGATCCAAAAAATATCATTGATTGATAAAATAAAAATATTGGTAAAATGAGATTCTTGGTTTATGGAAGGTCACAGTGCAATGCTAATCTGACAAAGAGATAACTGCCACGTATGCATTGTACGCATGTAATAATTTTATATGTGTGTGTATTCTGATTCCTTGGAAAACTTTTTTTTTTTTTAATTGCCTGATTTCACCTCTTCAACTGAGACATTTAAGCAACTTGTATTACGGGACAATTTTGCAGGTTCTCAAAGGGATCCTGGGAAAAGACGAACCCTTGATTTGTGGAGAAGCTGTAAACTAAGTGCATTGTTTACAAGAAGGACTGACTGTTCACCTTAAGAAAAATTTATAACATATTAACATCTTAAAATTAAATCTCTAAACATCTATCCTTCCTCAATTTGTGAGTCAGTTTCTTGGACAGGGACAGATTTCTGGGAGGAAGCTGGGCTAGGAGCGAGCCACAGGAGCACCTTTTTTATGGATCCGTCCATGGCATAAAAACACAGTATCAATAGAATAAATAAATAAATAAATAAATAAATAAATAAATACAGAAATAAATCTATAAATATATAAATAAATCCACGCTAAATGCAACCCTGATGGGAAAAATTGAAGCAAAAACTCTGAAAACAGCACTAAGGAGGAGAATGTCAAAAAAGCTTTGGACAAAACTTTCAGACAGATGTAGTTTCCGCTGCTGAGTGGTACGATGTGTCAGTATGCGTGACACTATCATTGGATACATCAAAGAGTGCGTTAGAAACATCCCTGCTACAAAAGGGAACACTGGTTGTGCATCCCTGAAAAGCAATGGCATTGACACAAATGAGCTTGTCAGAGATAGCAAAGGGAAATG